>JANDJT010000021.1:2533900-2552123 GCA_024331685.1 Stegophilus panzeri | reverse complement strand
TGAATTAGTTTCCTCTGCAATTCATTGGGTTTGTATATTTTGATTGAAAACAAAATTCCAGCATTCAAAATTCAATGTACACATATTCACCTTCCTAAAATACAGTTCCAAAATACTCAGTTGTTAAAATACCATCTTCATTATTCGTCAGGTAATATTTCAACATATTATTTTTCAACCTCACAAATTCAGGCTGCAAAAATTCAGGTCTTAAAATTCGGGTCTTAAAATTCAATTCTTCACATCCGGGTCTCACAGGAAGAGCAATGGATTGCTGATATTATTGTAACATGTTACTCTGGGCCGGCCCCTAGTTGTGGGATTGTGCTGACATGCCACAAGAGAGGATGAACCTAGCGGACTGGCATAAATTTGGCCTGATGTTGGACGTTCGGTATTCACAGATATGCGCAAATTAAGGGACCGTCTCTAAAGTTACATATTGGTATACATGTTTCTAACTTCAACAGCATTTGAAGGGAATGACTTGGTCATAAAACCAACTAACTGTAAAGTGTTCATCTAGGTGTCAGCTATAACACACACCTTTTAGATTTTTGAAATTTAATTAAATAAACTGTCAAATCATATCTAAACATAGTGATGTTTTTATACCGTATGGACATATACACAAAATATACCATAGATTAAAGCTCAATAGCATTTGAAGGGAATGACTTACAGTCACAAAACCTACTAGAAAGGGTTCCTGTAGGTGTTGTGTATGATGCAGACCTTTTAGATTTTTGATAAAAAGGTGTGTTATAGCTGACACCTAGATGAACACATCAATTTCAAAATAAACGTTTATCTTTAAACAAAAAAACAAAAAAACAAAAAAAAAAACAACAACTATGCGGTTGATTAGGTAAAACATCAAATATCTTGTCTTTATATATTTTTTGTCAAAGTACATTTACAAATCACTCCTTTTTGTTTTTATTAGCATTTTCCACACTGTCCCAACTTTTTAGGAATTGGGGTTATATTATATTACATAAAGTTGCAAGGGTATCAATCAAAAACTATTAAAAAAAAAAAAAGCCATGTGAAGGGTGGAGCCATGTCTCTAATAAAGAACAGGTAACTTTGCTAATGGTTCATCACACTTGCAAGGCAGCCAATCAGAGAACTGATTTCCAGAAAAATAGTTAGCCAGTGATATTTGAGATTACATTCAAGTCAGTTGGGCCCACCCACTGCTGTCAAAAAGAAAAAGTATTCGCACAAGTAGAAGCAATGGTTGTATGTGTGCATACAGATTTTTCCTTGCTCGCCAGAGTTTGTATTGCGTGCGCGAGGGTTTAAAACAAGCACGCAAGTTCTCCCCTTTCCACGCGTGTACGTCTGTTTTCCTCTTGCAGTTGTAATTTACTGCATGAGCGTCAATAACACGCTTGGATTTTTGGCACATATTTGCCGACATAATGCAGCCAGGTGATTCCAGTGCGTGTGTGAGCATGCGCGCGTACAGCAGGGCGAAAGGGGAGGGGAGGGTAGTGGTCTGACTGCCTTGGGGGTTAGACATCGAGGGAGAGATGCTTTGCTGAAGCAACGTTGCAAAACGGAAATCTTTTATGTTTTTATGAGAAGTGTAAAAATATTTTCAGTTCATTATGAAACTGTGGCAGGGCAAATTAGACTGTGGCGGGCCGCCATATTCTGGGTAATTAATGGGAAACGCTGTTAGCATATTTTTATGAAGCAGGAACTTAACTTATACATTATATTGACAAAAGGATGTGGACACCTGACTAATCATACCAAATATGTGCTTGTTCAACATCCTATTATAGATTTAAGCCACCTTTGCTGTCCACTCTTCTGGGAAGGATTTCCACTAGATTTTGGAGCATGGCTGTGGGGATTTGTGCTTATTCAGCCCCAAATGTGAGGTCTGCACTGTAGGCCTGTCATGATAACTAATTTTATTGGACGATATATTGTCCCAGAAATAACTGTGACCATTAGTGCTTTCATGTTCCCATTTCATGACAAAATTACAACTTATTGCAAATAAATCAAGAAAATTCCTCCACTCAGAGTAGTAGATATCTATCCTCCCATGCAGGGGGGTGGCTAATATTTTTAGCCACCCATTCCTTCCCTAACACTGGGGATTCTCCTATTAACAACCTTGAATTGGCCCAGATGGCAGACGAAGGGCTTAAAAAAGGATTAACCTCCAAGATATGGGATGCTTTCTTCCAGACTGTTTGGATGATTGTGCACTGGTAGGGGTAACTTTTTTGACAGTAGGGATACAAACGGTGTGGATGGGCAAACCGATTTTTCCTTAGGTAGCCATGGGGGAGCTTGCTCAGGAGGTAGCGTCCATTGCCCCAAATGTCTCAAACTAAAAGCGCAGTGATACAGACTCAGTTTGGGAAGGCCTAATCCCCCTCTCTCAACCGGGAACTGAAGTTTCCGAAGTTGCATACAAGGTTTCCTGCGATTCCATAGAAATTGCTTACAAATCCTATCAAATCTACTGAAATATTTAGAGTGAACAGCAAGAGGAAGGGAACTTAAACGATAATTAATTTTAGGTATGGAATTAATTTTTAAATCATTAACCTTACCCCATAGTGAGAGAAAAAGGGGGGCCCATCTCGCTGTGTCAGCTGAGATTTTGTCCAGTAGAGTGTCACGGTTAACATCAACGTTATCTTGAATCTGATGGGGAAAGGTAATTCCTAAATATGAAATGTCCTTTTTAGGCCATTTAAATGCACATAATTCTGTGCTCGTACCTCACTGTCATGCTTCCGTGCTACACAAACTCCGCTTTATAAATTTTGCATGTTACAGTATTCACTAAATTTAATATAATATGCCCCCCTGCCTTAGAGGACTTGGGTCGCACACTTTTTTCCGCTTTTTTCATGTTGGGCATAAAAGGTAACACTGACATGAAGAGTAAACCGAAGAACTTCTTTTTCGTTGACTCTGGGTATTCTGCTAAAGCTAGCGGTGTTGCATTTTGTGCATATGTCGTCATGCACCATCAATTGCGAAACGGCTTATACTTCCGGTTAGTAAAAAAAGAATAAGAATACTGATGCATGGTCTGAAATCAATATATCTCCAATTAAGAAATTTAACACATGTTCTTAGAGATAAAAAAACAAAAATCTGTGCGAGCATATGTGCTATGTGGTGATGAAAAAAAGTATAGTCTCTGCTGGATGGATTAAGTGACCTCCAAGCATGAGGTACATACCCATTTTCACATAAAAACTGATCTAGGGGCTTTGAGCTACTTGAATGGCTGCGATTCAAAGTGCAATCAATTACGACATTCATATTGCCATCCCATTTGATTGGATAATCTCCTAAATCACTCAGAAAGCCTCCTAATATAAAAAAAACAACCTTAGGGTCATCCCCATTTGGAGTATATTTGTTTGCTAGAACATGTGGTCTCCCCTGTATTTCTGCCCATATGACTATAATCCTCCCTTCCCTGTCGCGCACCTCTTTCAGACACTTAAACAGTAGGACTTTATTTACTAAGGTAATTATACCCCTACTCTGACTCAAGCTGGTGCTAGAAAAAACATGACCCACCCAGTCCGTACATAATTACTGTGACTCGTATACAGATACGAAAAACAGTATCAAGTTTTTTGGACTTCAAACTGACAAACACCTTTTTCCTTTTAATAGGATTCCCCAACCCTTTAATATTCCATGTGGCAAGGCATAAATTCAGGTTATTTTGGACTAACTTGGCCAGGTAGATAACAAATATTACAGTTTATCACAGGAGTCTGAATATAAAAACACATATAAAGCTCTATCAACCCACAAATGAAAGACATTAACAACAAATAGTAAAAAAAATTAATAAATAAAAACTGGTCCATAACTGCTTGTTAGGTGCTCTATAGCTATCACTACTCGCAGTACTACACAGTCACAGTTAACTGACAACTGAGGTCTAAATGCAGTGACCAAAAAATAAAATTTTTGACTATTTTTGACTTTTTTTGACAAAGGACATTAGCATGTAAGATAACTCACTATAGGTGAATCATAGCAGAACCTTGTAATTATAACATGGAGGCCTGCAGGCACATAAATCGAACATAACTTGTTTTCTTAGGCCTTAACAAGAGACCATTAGACAATAATCTGGTTTCCAATACAAATATATTCAAAACAGTACTACCTTGGCAGTCTGGGATGTACTACCTTGGCACTCATGTAGTACTTTTTTGCATTCCTTAATGCATTGTGTTTCTCCTGTGTGGCTTTCGAAAAGTCAGGAAATACCAGTATGGAATTGCTGTCCCATTGAAGCTGTCTCTTCTCCCTGGAAGCTCGCAGAATCGGGTCTCGTCCCAGAGAGGATGAATCTGGTGATAACTTTCCATGGTCATTTATTCAGCTGGGGTTCAAGGGGCAAGGGCTCTATGCACTTGTTCAGTGTCCCAGCCACAGGATGGAGAAGCGATGTCTAGTAGCTGCAGCAATATCCCTTTGAGAAAAGCAGTCATGTCAACCCCTTCTCTAGCCTCCGGAATCCCAACAAACCTCAAGCTCTTACTTCTGTTTCTGTTGTCTGCCAAATTTGGTGAAAATTGGATAAAATTTGTGGGATGAGCAGTAGGAAAAATTGCAGTTAGATGTAAGCATTTTGGGCTTATTATTGTTACTTTTGACCAGTAAGGGGTGCTCTCACAAAATTTGTTGAATAGCCTCAGGTCATGGTCCTGAAGCTGCCTACAAAGTTTTGTGTCAGTGTGCAAAGTCCTTGCTGAGATACAGCATCACTTCCTGTTTGGTGGCTTTGCTGTCAGATTTGTTGGCCCATTACTTTTTAAGTTTACCCTACCTTCAGGGCACCGTGCCAATTAAGCATACCAGTTTTCCTAATGACACGCCAAGAAATTTGTAAAATAGAGCATTTTATGACTTAATTTAAAATGGCTGACACCCAAAATGCCCAATATAGGAAAATTGCATATAATTTGACTCAGTATGCCCCACAGAATCTAAAGAGATCAGTTTCAGGATTGTAGGACAAACCGTTCAGACGTTAAAAGAAAAAAAGAAAAGCTTTTCATATCTCATGAGCAATAGGTGACGCTGATCCAAAACCATGAAGGTACCCTCAAGTCATGATGGCTATGAAATATACTAAGTTTGGTCTGAATATGCGAAAACGTTACAGAGATTTAGTCTCATGTCCATTTCAGCATGCTCATTGTCGAATTTGTTTGCACGCTATTCAAGAACGGTTTGACTAATCAACTTGAATTACATAACTTTTTATTGGAATGGTCCGAAGATGATCTGATTAGATTTTCGTGAAAAAGTAACATTTTCATGATGGAAAATGATGTATAGGAATACAAACGATTACAATAGGCGCCTATGCACCTGCTGTGCTAGGCCCCAATAAGAAAAGGTAGAATAATAATAGGGTGCCTACACACCTTTGGTGCTTGGCCCCCTAATAATAAGAAAAACCCTAAAAATTCCAATAGGGTTGGGTGCCTAATAATAAATATAGCCTCAAGCAGCAATCTATGGGGGCCAAGTACCATGCGCAGACCGCACCACAGTTAGCTAGTTCTCATTAACTTGCATAGGACACTAAAGCAACCATAGATGAACATACTTTAAAAATTTTGTGACAGAAGATTAATGCTAAATCTGTGAAGTGTGTGCTGTATTGAGATTGGCCAATATGTTTTTGAAGGACCCTAGTCAAGAGTAAAAATCCTTTCACAGATTAGCAGAACTATGCAGTGCAATGTTTCCAGAGATCCAAAATCATTTAAAACTCATTAAAAGTCTGGTATGGTTAAAAAGCTGTACACACTCACTGGACTCCCATGTTTTTCCTAGAATCATCATATTTGACTTTCAGATTGGGTTATTAGTGTTATTCAATTAAGGTACAAATGTCCCTAAACTTACAGTTTGGGCTGTTGTAAGGCTAAAGTATAAAGGTTTAGTAACTAAACCCACTGCTCTCCTGTAACCAAAGACAGAAATAGGTGCAGCTGAAGGTTAAATGCATGTTTTAGTTTATGATTTAAATATCTGACTCCAATACATTCAGTTATTTATCTGACTCCAAAAAATAATCATCTAGTTAGTGCTAGAAGTATAATGTCAGTGTTCTGATTATATTTAATCTAAACCAGTTTCATGCTAAGCTTTCATTATAAAATGACGTTCCTGCATCAGAGGCTGATATATAGCCTATAATAAACAATTATTTTGTTAGCTCAGAGGTTTCTATCGACATGCAATTTGAGGCCTTTCCTATTTACTTGTCAGAGGTTTCATTTAAACTTGCAAATATTAGCCTTTTATATTACCTTGTCAGAGATTTCAAACGTGTCTAATGTACTACAACTTTAACTTAGGAAACTATTTCTAATAACCATATAAATAAAGTCATGCACTTTTAACACATAATACTTTCTTTCAAAAGAACTACTGAGTATTTAGAGATAGAATAACAAATGAATCACACAAAATCACAAATGAATGATATACATAAAATAGAAATAAAGGTAACTTACAAAGTTATGGTCAATGCCATGGACATAGGATGCGTGATGGTAAAGCATCTCTGATTGTAAAAGGCCTTTGATGGTAAAAAACGGCATCTTGGATTGTAAATGAGTATACTTTTTTATACCCCTGAGCTTCTTTGAAGTATATAAATGACCAGAGTACCAAATGAAAGACACACACTGTGTTTTATGGTAGGATGGACTCCCAGCTGATTAGCTCACCCTAAGGAACTGTACATTAATTAAATTCCTGAGAATGAATCTTTGGAAACAAAAGTGTCCCGTGCACCAAGTGGAGCCAGTATGTATATGTGTGGGTGTAGGTGTGTGTGGGAAGAAAGAACACACGTTGCAACATATACTTTAAATTTTGTTTCCTAAATCTATATCATATTTATGATGTCACCCCATTGTTCAATATGAAATATGGATTAAATTAATACCAAACATGACCTGACGAATAGTATAATTAAACACAGATTAGATGACCAGTTTAAGTTCACTTGGTCTCTCTGAAACACATTCCGGATCATTTTAACCTTATTCAAATTGCTGCCACCATTTAGAAATCTACTACACTGCCCATCACGTTTTAGCGAAGAATCAAAATAATAAGAATTGGAAGAGAAGAATCCTAACATAATAAATAGGGTTGCAAGCACTTTGTGCTTGGACCCCTCATAGCCTCAAGTGGCAGTGTATGGGGACCAAGCACCATGTGTAAATCAAACCACTGCTAGGTAGTTCTTGCCAAGTTGCATAGAACACTTAGGCAACCACAGATGAACATACTATTAATGGTAACTTAATGCTAAAACTATGATGTGTTTGCTGCAATGTTATTGGCTGATGGTCCCCATAGTTTTTGAAGTAATTAGCACAAAAGTGCAGTACAGCAAATTTTAGCTTCATAGGACTTACAGTCTGAGAAACAGTTATTTGAATCTAACCCTGCTCCTACTGAAATATGTAAGATGAAATGTGTTTTCATATATATCTTTTGTATTGAAGGTTGCATCATGACTCAAACACTCATGCATGCCACCTTTACATCAATGTACATTTAAATCATAATCTGTGCCTGTGTTCTGTGCAGGAACGTTTGGGCCCGTGTAGGGTTGCACGGTATACCAGTACTACGGTAGTGTCATGATAATCAAGCTTCAAAATACCACAGTTGCCAGTGTATTTTTTAAATGGTAGTATCATCTATATGGTCGTATCCTAATTAACGTTGTATGTGTGGTAGTTAATATTATTTTCGCTAAAACGACACATCTCACTGCTTTTGCAGAATACACAGGTTAGTGACACTTTATTCAACCTGAATTCTTTACCTTAATTTTTAAAGAGTTCCTGTTTGCTACCAAGTGAGCTAACGTTATGCTAACCGCTGTGTTTAAATAATAAAATTAGCCGTGTTTGCAAGTAAGGGAGCTAACATTATGGTTATTGCTGCATCTAAATACTAAAATCAGGGTTCGTACAAGGTACTTGAAGTGTTATAATTTGGATTTTTGAAATTTAAGTACTGGAAAACCTTGAAAATATATTTATATTTACATTTATAAGCCATTTTATATCTAGTGGGGCTTAAAAAGTGCTTAAATTATAAAAGTCAGTAAATACAAAATTGCTAAATAACTTTAAAATGTTTATTTTCAATAGAAAACGAATACAATCAATTCACTTAAAATATGACACCCCGTTGCAGCACGTCCCTCTCCTTCCACTATTCACTCACTCATTTTAACATAGACAGCTCCGGTCCACTTCTCAGACTCCTTTAGCAACTTTTTTCCCCTTAAAAATGCACCTAGTGACAAATCTAGCATTTGGGGGGGGGCAAACTTTAGCTACTTTCCGTAGAAGTGCGCCCCGCGTGTGCAAGGTCTTGCTTTCTCGCCACAGGTACAGTTCAGTGAGTGGCAGAGAGGAGCAGCACATTCATTTGCTTCTAACTTTCTCTCTGAGTGAATCATTTTACATATAGCTAAAAACACAGCATATGCATATGAATCATATGCATTTTTAGTTATAGCACCTCCTGTGGGCCAATTTTTATGACATTTGAGGGGTGGCCAGAGAGTGTCCTACTGACTGTGTGTTGTAAATTTTTATTAGAAATTTTACTTGGCAATCAGAAGATATGGCTCTTTTTTGTACATACTTGTGATGACCTAAAATTTCATTGATCTGTAGCAGCCAAATGGTTTGACCAATCAAAATTGTTATAGAATGTTTTTGTTAGCAAACTCTCTACTTGATAGAATTCATATTTTATGCTGATCAGATTAATGGCCTAGGACTAGTTTTTTAAAAAAAATGTTTTTTAAAATAAATGATGGCAGAAAGTATACCATCCAAAGGTATTTAAACCGTATAGCAAAAAGATGCAAGAGGTCTCAGGAATTCTGTTGATATAGGTTTTACCTACAGTTATAAACTGTGTCCACTTCTAGTGCATATAGGGCACTTCATTTGCTTGAATATTGGATAGGATATGGGACCTAACTACTAAATTTGGTGGCGATATTTCATTCATAACCCTGTCTTATAGCTGTTTAGTAAATTAGGATTTGCCTTGTTAGAATTAATTTACATATGGGGTCTATATTGCTTACAAATGTCAACATGTAATTATTGAGGGGCACACACTGCTAAGTAGTTTGACACAAAAATTGTGTGTGAAAAAGAAGAAAAATCCTAACAATTGCAATTGCCTTTGGTTCTTGGACCCCTAATGATTAAGTTAAATTGGCATGTTAATAATAGGGGAGATTACACCTTACAGCTTGTAAATATTGATCTACTTTTCCTTCTTCTCTTACTGAAGGCTACTTGACTAGCTGTCACCTCGATATCTCTATGCTTATATAGTGTAGCTATAGCTGGCTAGTAGCTTTCAAAAATGAGTGGAAAAATGCATGATCCTAACTGGTTAATCCTGTTTCTCGCCAGTGCAGCTAGTAGCCAATACAATGTGCGGAATCAAAGGAACACATTCATTAAAAGACTTTAATCAGTATAATAAATGTTAGTATCCAATAGTGCATATATTTAAATAGTTTTAGCTCTTCTTTCTCATAGAAACTTCCTGTTCTAATTATAGAGCGTAGGTTATTAATATTAATCGATATAATACATTACATAAGATTTTTTAAAAATAATTTCCTTTGATTGCGGCGTTTTGGGGTCTCACCCAAATGCTGATGTGGTTTTGATTTTGACACCTCTGGCTTAGCTATATATGGCCAAAAATAAATAAATAAATAAATAAATACACAGGAACACAATCCCACTGCCCTCATGGATGGCTGTATAGAAATTAAAAGTAAAATAAAATTATTTATAAACTAGAGATGCACCAATGTATCGGCCAATAATCGGTATCAGCCGATAAAGGAAATTTTCCACGCTATCGGCCGATGGCTGTTTGAAAACATCTGATGATCAGGGCCGATTATATCCTGTCAATCAAAAGAGGGCGGGAAAACACATTGAATTCGTGCTGTGTGTAAAGATGATGCTTCTTGTGTGGAATGATGACAAAACTGCAGTTAAAATAAAATAAAACAAAAAAAAATTTTAAACTAAAAATTGTACACCGGACATTGCAGCAGTGAAGCGGGAGTTTCGGCGTCCAGTCCAATTTTTTTTTTTTTTGCCGCACTGCTCGCGCTGAATTAAAGTGCCAGTACACCGTTGAAAGATTTAAATGAATATGAGTTGACAGTATATATTGCACAGAAAAATATATTTGTAGAGTAGTATATTTCATATCCAGTTAATGTTATATATTATATATGACCAGTTTGATGTTCAGTGATGAAGTAGAAATGCTCTTGTTAGTGCTGAGTGAATGTGAAGCCTATCAAGAGGTTTTTTAGAATTCAATCAATGTTAATAGGAATTAATAACATTCAATAGGTTAAGAAATCTTAATTTAATCTTCAGAATTTAGTTAATGTGTTAATGTTAATTTGAGTAATGTGTTTTCTGTTCATGAGACCATTTATTGTGAAACAACTTGTTGAAATGGCAGGAATAAAGTTTTTATTTACATTTCTTTCAGAATTGTGGAATTAATTATTATTAATTTATAAGAAGGCATAAAAGGCAGAACTATCGGTATCAGCCGATATCACTATGAATAATCGGTTATCGGTATCGGCTGAGAAATTTAGTATCGGTGCATCTCTAATTTAAACTATGTGTGATTAATAGATACCTAACTGGACATTTTGACTGTACCCGTAATCAAGACAGGCTAAATTTGGCCTGGGTTTAGGTCAGCGCTCTGTATAGACCACTCCAGTTCTTCCACACCAACCTTGGCAAATCATGTCTATAGACCTTTGTGCCAGAGGGGAATTGTCATGATAAATGAGGTTTCTGCTAGACCCCTTTGTTCCGGTAAAGGGGAGTTCTTAATGTTATAGCATATAGAGACATTCTGGATCAGTGGTCAGCAACCCTGTTCCTGGAGAGCTACCTTCCTGAAGAATTTAGCTCCAACCATAATCATGCCCACCTGACCGTCTAATCACTGCTGTAGGACTTAAGGCAATGATTAGATGGTCAGGTCGGCATGATTATGGTTGAAGCTAAAGTCTTCAGGAAGGTAGATCTTCAGGAACAGGGTTGTTGACCACTGCTCTAGACAATTGTGCTTGTGTGTGCTTCCAACTTTGTGGCATCTGTTTGGCGGCATCTGTTTGGGGAAAGCACAGACGTGGGTGTGATGGTCAGGTGCCCACAAACTTTTGGCCATATAGTGTATCTTCTTAAAGGACTTTATGTATGCATTTTAACTAATGATCTGTATGTAATCTTGTTCTTTTTATTTCAGGTCAGAAGATTCCACTTTTAGACAGGAGTGAGACAGGTGTGAGGGGCTTGAAACTACGACGTGAACAATCAGACTTAACCAGGGAACGCACTTGTTGCTAATGCACAATTAGACCAAATCTATTTCTACCCTTTTCAACTCTTCATTACAAAGAAACAGAATGGACAACAGTGAAACTGTAATGAGAGCAGAGGAAGAATTTTTTGACATCACCATCTTGGAATCATCCTCAGTCTATACCCCAAACAGAGCCCTTTGCTAAAAATTCTGTTCATTGCATTGCTGTCCAGAGTTCTTGTTACAACAGAAACTGCTACTCTTAAGAAGCTCTGTCTGTGGCTAATTAAAGTGGAGTGGACTTTGGTATACCATCTCTGGGCTCTCAGACCTTAAGTAACACTCTACTTTGTGTTTATTTTTTGTAAGTCTCAAAACATTTAAAAGAAAAAAAAGACACTGGTTTTATTACTGTTGAGAAATCAAATTGTTGTTCTGATTCTCTGTTCCTCCATAACCTATATCAATACACCGTTGTGTGCATACTTGAGGCACATGTTTAATTTTTATATTTTATGTTAAATCCAAAATAGAGGGTAGTTTTCTGGCTGATTGTGGATGAGAAATATCTAAGCAAATTGTACAAAAAATTAAACTATCTACTTTGAGACCATGGGACAACATTTATCTGAAGTATTATGGCTAATGTTTTTCCTGTGATAGAATTCTTTTGGGGTGTTTTGGAATCCTTTTTCTCCTTTCAGATTATATCAACAGAATTCAACACTGTGAAAATGCTCTGTTTCATATGGTTCAAAATTGGTTACATATGTGTCACTAGGAGAATCAGTGTTGATCTTTTTTTAGTGATAGTGTTATGTTAGTCTTGAATTGATTGAAGTCCACCATTTAAATCACACACCCTCAAGCCTGGTCAGAGGGAGTACTACTCCCAACACACCTGATTCAACTAATCTGCTAATTAACAGCACTTTCTAAGTTGAAGTGGGTATGTTAGAATAGGGAAACTAAATTGTGCAGGACAGGGGTACTCCAGGGCCAAGGTGATTTAACCTATTTCTAATAAATCAGATTCACTTCCTTCTACTTCCGCAGAGTTTCCACTAGGAATTTTTGGTGCTCTGTACGGTATCCGGGATTTTTGATGTTTACTGGAGAAATGAGTATAATTCCGGTCATATGTTAATTACTACTGTTGTGAGTAAACGCTGAAATTAATTAATTAATCGAAATTCAATCTAATTAAAACATGATAAATAACATGTTATTGGCAGCCATGTCAAAGTAATATTTTTCATTAGAGTGAACTTTTCTTGTTCTTGGCTGTTTATTGTATTCATAACCTTGTTGACTATTTTATTTATGTTTATTTACATATTGACTGTATTATAAAAAAAGTTAAAGAAGCACCCAAAATTTCAACATATATTCTCAAATGTATGTTATTTCTGCTTATTTGCAGCATAAGAGTAGACTGTTTTGCCATTGTTGGTTTTAACTGCGTGATTGTACAGTGACCATTTGCCTGTAGGTGTCAGTATCAACCACCTTGAGTTCCAGTAGGAAATGGAAACTTTGGAATTGAGTAAAGAAGTATCTGGCTGGGTAAAGGGAAATTTTAATTCCAGACTTGAATAGAATGTACATATGTCTGTGACAGGAATCTTAATTCTGTAACTGAATAACGTATCTGGAATTTCTGTGCATGTCAGCACAGTTCTGCCTATAAGAACATCCAGATAGTTCATCCCTCAAACAAACCCCCCTATTACGAGCAGAGTTAGCATTATTTAGCTAAGATGTGTACTTTGCTAGCTGTCTAATTTTCTTAGATAAAATGGATATTAAAGAGAGTAGGTGGTAATCATTTAGCAAAATACATGAATCCCAATTTAACTCCAGTCTCATCTGTTGAACATGACCATTGTAGCTGTGATGTGCTAGAAAACAATGATTCCACAGTAGTGTCTATGACTTAGAGGCTCTGGCTTCTTTCCCCTTTTGACTAGGACCAAGAAGAAGTCACACCGACACCATTGTTCAGTGAAAGCTTCTTAGTTTAATATTTAGAAAGCACAATATATTATACAAACAGAAATATTGATAAAGAATGATAAATGTCAATTGGAACAGGTCACAGATAAAATCAGAACATCTATTATGTAGGTTTGTGATATAAAAACTAAAGACGTCTATTCTACCAGAGGCAAAAAAGAAGAAGAAACGAGAGAGAGTGAGGACAAAAGGCGGGGTGATTGGGAATGCTCAAAACAACACATTCCAAGAACACACAACAATTCTGTTCTGTTACATCGTGACACTGGAGATCTTCAGAATTGAGACACAGAGATCATGCCTGAAACGTATTAGTTGGTATGAGGTGTTTGTGGTGATATATTGTGTTTGGTTTTCACCAGTCATGGTGCATAATGTGCACTGTGCACAATGACCAAACATCTCCACCTTGATCTCAAGGTGGTTTGTTCAGATGCAATTTTGCAAAATCGGGCTACGAAACAAAAATAGCACCATTTTTGATCCAGAGAGGCCGCTGCGTGCTACTGCTGTGCCGCCATCTTCACTCATCAGTTTACTAGCATCTTTTGTACTAAAATCAGCTGGAATCTGATTCCCTCCTCCTAGTTAAAACCTGCCGTTCTGGCTGAAGAAAAGCAACACTAAAGCATAATGCTCCCTCCACCGTGTTACCCGTGGGTATGGTATTCTTTTGTTGATGTGCTTTTTTGCGCCAAACATACCTTTTGGAATTATGGAATTAATATACCCTTTGGAATTGGTGTCATCAGACCAAAACACATTTTCCCACATGGTTTGGGGTGATTTAGTTGGGCTTAGATGTTTTTTGTGAGAAAGGGCTTCCGTCTAGCCACCCTATCCCATAGCCTAGACATGTGAATAATAGGAGAGATTGTTGTCACATGCAGAGAATAATCAGTACTTGTCAGATATTCTTGTAGCTCCTTTAATGTTGCACTTGGTCTATTGGCAGCCTACCTGGTAAGTTTTTGTCTCATCATTTTGTAAATTTTGGAGGGACATCCTGTTCTTGGTAATGTCGCTGTGGTACTCCATTTTCCCACTTGTTGTTTATGGCCTTCACAGTGTTCCATGGTACAGCTAAGGTTTTGTGGAAAAAATTGTAACCCTCTCCTGATCGATTCCTTTAGAAAGTGAGACCACGTACAGGCTTTGTTAGCTCTTTGCAGACCAAGGCTTTAGCAGTTAGATGAAACCAAGATGTCAAGAAAATCCTACAGAAACAGCTGGTCCTTATTTGGGGTTAATAAGAATAATTTGATTTTGATGACAGCTGTATAATGTGATATAATGTGATAATTACTTTTGAACATGAGATTGAATGTGATTGGTTCATTCTGAAAACAGCCGCATACCCAATTAAGAATGGATGTGCGCAATTGTGCAACAAGTTTATTGTAACGTTATTTTTCATATTTCCTCAAATCCCATTTTATTTTCTCAGGGGATACCAAACTAAGAGCTGTGACTCCACATCAGGTAGCTTGATTTAGAAAGGGGAAACTCACAATCTTCTCTTTTGTTTCTTCCTGACACTTCCATTTACACATACAATTGGCTATATAGTGTACATAAGATGCTCAGCGAGTGTGTGAACAGTGCCACTCATGTTCACACTGCTTTTGCACATGCTCACAAAATCATGTGGCAAGTATAAACCAGGCCGTCTGCTTTGCATTGGGCCATACCACAGCACTCTTGCATGGATTACTACGACTTTTTTTTTTTTTTTTTTTTTTTTTTTTTTTACATTTTTCACATATTTATGACATCATATGATACTTTGACATTTTTCACATATTTATGACATGATATGATACTTTTAAATTTTTCCCATATTTATGACATCATATGACTTTGAAATTTTCCCATATTTATGACATCATGTGATACTTTGACATTTTTCACATATTTATGACATATGACATTTTAAAATGTTTTACATATTTATGACATCATATGATACTTTGACATTTTTCACATATTTATGACATATGACATTTTGAAATGTTTCCCCATATTTATGACATCATACGATACTTTGAAATTTTGCACATATTTATGACATCATATGATTCTCTGACATTTTTCACATATTTATGACATCATATGATACTATGACATTTTCCACATATTTATGACATCATATGATACTATGACATTTTTCACAAATTTATTACATGATATGATACTACAACATTTATGACATCATGACATTTTGGAATTTTTAACATATTCATGAGATCATTTGATTCTGACATTTTTCCCATATTTATGACATCATATGAAACTTTGAAATTTTTCACATATTTATGACATTATATGACATTTTGAAATTTTTCACGTATTTATGACATCATATGAAACTTTGAGATTGTTCACATATTTATTACCTCAAATGATATTTTGAAATTTTTCCCATATTTATGACATCATATGATACTTTGAAATTTTGCACATATTTATGACAACATATGATACTTTGACATTTTTCACATATTTGACATTTTGACATTTTTTACACATTAATGACATCATATGATACTATGACATTTTTCACATATTTATGACGTGACGTTGAAATTTTTCACATATTTATGACAGCATATGATACTATGACATTTTCCACATATTTATGATGTCATATGATACTATGACATTTTTCACAAATTTATTACATGATATGATACTTTAAAATTTTTCACATATTTATGACATTTTGAAATTGTTCACATATTTAGGACATCATATGATACTATGACATTTTTCACATATTCATGACATCATATACTACAACATTTATGACATGACATTTTGAAATTTTTAACATATTCATGACATATGATTCTTTGACATTTTTCACATATTTATGACATCATATGATACTACAACATTTATGACATCATATGGCATTTTGGAATTTTTAACATATTCATGAGATCATTTGATTCTTTGACATTTTTCACATATTTATGACATCATATGAAACTTTGAGATTGTTCACATATTTATGACGACATATGACATTTTGAAATTTTTCATGTATTTATGACATCATATGATTCTCTGACATTTTTCACATATTTAGGATATTATACGATACTTGGACATTGTTCACATATTCATGATATCATATGATACTTTGACATTTCTCCTATTTAGGACATCATACGATACTTTGACATTTTTCACATATTCATGACATCATATGATACTTTGACATTTTTCACCTATTTTGGACATCTATGATACTTTGAAATTTTTCACATATTCATGACACCATATGATACTATGACATTTTTCACATATTTATGACATCATATGACACTACAACATTTTTCACATATTTAGGACATCATATGATACTTTGACATTTTTCAACTATTCTGGACATCATATGATTCTTTGACATTTTTCACATATTTATGACATCATATGATACTACAACATTTATGACATCATATGACATTTTGAAATTTTTCACATATTCATGACCTCATGATTCTTTGACATTTTTCACATATTCATGACATCATATACTACAACATTTATGACATGACATTTTGAAATTTTTAACATATTCATGACATATGATTCTTTGACATTTTTCACATATTTATGACATCATATGATACTACAACATTTTTCACATATTTATGACATTATATGACATTTTGAAATTTTTAACATATTCATGACATCATATGATACTACAACATTTTTCAAATATTTAGGACGTCATATGACACTGTGACATTTTTCACATATTTAGGACATCATATGAAACTGAAATTTTTCACATATTTATGACATCATATGATTCTTTGACATTTTTCACATATTTATTACATGACATGATACTTTGAAATTTTTCACATTTTCATGACATCATATGATACTACATTTATGACATCACATGACATTTTGAAATTGTTTACATATTCATGACCATTTGATTCTTTCACATTTTTCATATATTCATGACATCATATGATACTACAACATTTTTCACCTATTCATGACATCATATGACACTGTGACATTTTGTGACACTGTGACACTGTGAAATTTTGCACATATTTATGACGTTTTGAAATTTTTCACGTATTTATGACATCATATGATTCTCTGACATTTTTCAGATATTTAGGACATTATATGAAACTTTGACATTTTTCACATATTTAGGTCATCATACGATACTTGGACATTGTTCACATATTCATGACATCATATGATACTTTGACATTTCTCCTATTTAGGACATCAAACGATACTTTGACATTTTTCACATATTTATGATATCATATGATACTACGATATTGTTCACATATTTTTGACATCTTATGACGTTGAAATTTTTCAAATATTTATGACATCATATGATTCTCTGACATTTATCACATATTTAGGACATCATATTTATGATCTCAAATGATATTTTGAAAGTTTTCCCATATTCATGACATCATAAGAAACTTTGAAATTTTTCACATATTTATGACCATTTGATACTACAAAATTTTTCACATATTTAGGACATCATATGATGTGTTGAAATTTTTCATATGATATGATACCATATGATACTATGACATTTTTCACACGACATCATATGATTCTCTGACATTTATCACATATTTAGGACATCATATGAAACTTTGACATTGTTCACATAATTATGATCTCAAATGATATTTTGAAAGTTTTCCCATATTCATGACATCATAAGAAACTTTGAAATTTTTCACATATT
>JANDJT010000021.1:2377623-2394819 GCA_024331685.1 Stegophilus panzeri | reverse complement strand
TGTATATATATATATATATATATGTATGTGTGTGTGTGTGTGTGTATATAATATATAATATACACACACACATACATCTCTTTCTCTTCTGACTGCTGTAATCCATTTATCTATATTTTTTTTCCTCTCTTGGAAAGTCATGGAATGGAAATACTGGATTTTTTTTTTTCTTTCATTGTTTGAGCAAATGGTAATACAAAAAGGATATTTGCTCTGGACTCCCATTTACCTCTGTAGAATTTACCCTGAATATGTTCTTAAACCCAGAAATGAATGTATATGCATGAACACAATCCATTATAGCTGATGTGTCGTGTAGCATGATTGACGTGATGTGCAGGTCTTAAAATGTTTTGGAAATGTCTTGAATATGGTATTAAAAAGTATTAAATTTGAAGTGCTGATACCTGCAGATACGCTGTGTGTAAGATTCTACCAAAATTATAGTCGTCTACTTCACAGGATATCTAACGTATTGCAGTGTTTTGATACAATACACATTTTGTCCTTTCTATGTGTTTATTTTTTTGAGAAATAGAAGAGAGAATCTCGAATTTGCAGTGAATTTTCAGGTAACCTCTAGGCAGTCTAAAATATGGTTGACTGTGAGTGACGTCACTTCCAAATACAAACACGTCCCATAGTATACTCTCACCCCCAACACTGATTGACAGGTTTCTGTGCAAGGCATATGAAATGCAAAGGGATGTGTGATTCCGTTTGAATTTTGGCATGCTCCATATGCAACACTGCAAAAGTGAAATAGCAAACCGGGAAATTGCTATTGCTATTTCAACATGACAGGGTGATAACATGTGACACACGGGAAATGCAATTGCAAATGGACTTTGTGTTTCCATTAGAAATTTGGCAGACACTGTACGTTTGTGTAAATAAAAATGCAAACGGTAATACGCTATTTGCATTTTCATTTGAATTATATCACAATTTATGCATCCACAAATAGGAAATGCAACTGCTTATACATTTTGCAATTGCTTTTGAAAATTGTCTGCAAAATACTTCCATAAAGTACTTCTCCACTGATAAATACAGACTATAAAAAAAAATGTTCATTAACTGTATTAAAGTCACCAGGCCAACATGTTTTCATTTGCACACTAGCCGCATTATGTGGAGACAAATGCAAGCAAATAATTAGTGTTTTGCAAAATAATTGTTAATTTTTGCTATTAACAATGCAAGAGGTTTTGAGAACCTAATTTTTCCCAGTGTCTGAGCTTTATGTAATTTTTTTATATATACTTTTGGTGAAAACGTTATCTAATTTAAATTAGATCAGCTTTAATGTTACAGTAAACCCAAAGTTTGCATAGGCCAAGCTTTAAACTGTATGGTTTTGGCACGACTTGCTGTTGTTGACAATTTATTTTCAATTATGGCTAAATTGCATGCAAATCAAAGAGTAAATCAAGCATAATGGATAAAAGCGTCAAAGGGTAAATGATCCCAAAAAAATGCATTCCCCCAAGCTGTTGGAGGAAATGTTATAAGCCTAGCTTAACATGGTCAGTTAAAGTCTTTGTCATTAATATAGTGTGGATGCTCTGTAACTCTGCTCGTACGTGACTGGCTTGTTTTATGAGTTTAAATCCAAAGCCAATTAGTCACTGAGGGGAAAAAGTGCCCTATGTGACTTCATCCTTTGGCTTCTGCTTTCCTTTTGAAGTTTTAGAAAATAAACGGGCGTAAACAAAACACTGCCTGGTTATCAGCATTTTCAACTTGAACTGACTGGTGGCATCTCTGCCATTTAACTATTGGCAATCTCATAATGTGTGCACCTTTTGTGAACTTACACCGTCACTTGGACTACCGAACCCATGGACATGACCAGGCACTGGGTTTCTTCCCTGGTGATGCTCTGCCAGGCCTTTACTGTGTTACTGCAGCTGTCCTTAGTTCTTGCTTGTTCTTGGAGTGTTTTGCCTTCAGCAAGTGAAATGCATGCTTAATTGGATTCAGGTTAGGTGATTGACCCCATTGCAGAACATTCCACTTCTTTGTCTTAAAAAAGTATTGAGTTGCTTTCAAAATATACTTGGGGTAATTATCCATCTGCACTGTAAAGCACCATCCTATGTGTTTTTAAGCATTTGAGTCACATTATCAGTAAATACTAGGGAAACCGTCTAATTGGCAGCCATACATGCCCATATCATAAGATGTGGTGGTATGCTTCTGATCAATTCCTTCCCTTTTTTTTCATAATCTTTGCTTCCCATCATTCTCCTCTCACCAAAGGATGTTGTTCCAGAACTGTACAGGCTTTTAGATTTTTGCCACTCTCTCGTCTAAACTCTTGTTTAATGCCTGTTTCACACTGCATGCGTGAGCAGAGCAGAAGCAACGTGTACGTAGAGCGGAAGCAGCATGCGCCCATTGTGCTTTCACACTGGCAGCGACTTTATCACGCAGCTGAACTGCGGCTTGTGTATCACAAATACAAGAGTGTGCACCAACAAAAGGTCAAGTCAGAAACATTTTAAATAAATAAAAAATTACTCCTTCCATTGCCCTTGTTATGCCCGTCACATGCTTTTGTTTATGATCGCCAGCATACTCTGCTGTGATGTGATGGTGTTCCCCCTCCCACACACACACCATATAAGCATATAACATGCTGTGTATACAGTGCTGTGAAAAAATATTTGCTTTTTTGATTTCTCCTGTTTGTGTATATCTCATACTAAATTGTTTTAGATCTTCAGAGAAAATACAACATAAAACAAAGGCAACCTGAGTAAACACACAATACCGTTTTTATTTAAAAAAAAATTTTATTGAAGCAAAAAAAAAAGTTATTCACACCCATCACCAATGTGAAAAACTAATTGCCCTCTTAAACTTAAAATCTGTTTGTGCCAACTTTAACAGCAATAACTGCACCCAGACACTTCCAATCACTGGAAATCAGTCTTTCATTTACTTCTAGGCTAGGCTTACTCATATGTTTTGGATCATTGTCTTGCTGCATAATCCAGTTGCGCTTGAATTTACGGATTGAAAACCGGACATTCTCCTTTTGGATTTTCTGATAGAGAGCAGAATTAATTTTTCCCACTATTATTGCAAGTTGCCAGGCCCTGAACCAGCAAAGCATCCCCACACCATCACACTTCCACCACCATGCTGGACTGTAGGTATGATGTTCTTTTTGTGGAATTCTGTGTTTGGTTTATGCCAGATGTAACCGGACCCCTGTCTTCCAAACAGTTCCACTTTTGATTCCAGTCCACATTAGGGTTAGCAGTGGTTTTCGCCTTGCCACTCTTCCATGGATGCCATTTTTGCCCAGTGTCTTTCTGATCGTGGAGTCATGAACAGTGACCTTTATTGATGCAAGAGAGGCCTGTGGATCCTTTGATGTTGTCTTTGGCTCTTTTGTAACTTCCTGGATGAGTAGTTGCTTTTCTCTTGGAGGAATTTTAGAAAGTCGGCCACTTCTGGGAAGGTTCACTACTGTGTCGAGTTTTTCCATTTGGAGATGTCTCTCACTGTTTTTCTTCCCAGAGTCCCAGAGCCTTTGAAATGGCTTTGAAACCCTTACCAGACTGATGTATTTCAATCACCTTCTTCCTCATCATTTCTGGAATTTCTTTTAACTTTGGCATAGTGTGTTACTGGGTAAGACCTTTTAACCAACTTCATGCTGTTGAAAAAAGTTCTATTTAAATGTTGATTTGATTGAACAGGGTTTGCAGTAATCAGACCTTGTTGCGTCTAATCCAGCTGAAACCCATTTTGAAAGCAGTTTCATAGATTTGGGGAATTAGTAACTACAGGGGCAAACACAATTTCACACAGGTCCAGTTTGTATTGGATAACTTTTTTTGCTGCAATAAATAACTTATTTAAAAACTATATTTTTTTTTATGTTTTTTTATGTTTACTCAGGTTGCCTTTGTTTTATCATAGATTTTGTTTTAATGTCTGAAAATTTTGGGGGGAAAAATTCTGTCATACATTACTGTTGCTTTCTGTGGTCTTCGTGCATTTTGATGTTCTTGAGCTCACCAAATAGTTGATATGGCCACACATGTCTCTGAGTCACTGGCAGTGACGGTTCTTTTGACTTCATTTCGAGAATTAACAGCAACAGATTTCAAATGCAAATGCTACACATGTTATCAACACTAGACCTCTTATCTGCTTACTTGAAAGTGAAGTAATGACGGAATAACACACACCTGGGCATGGAACAGCTGAACAGCCAATTCTCCAAATAAATTTGGTCCCTTAAAAAGGGGGGACCACATATAAAATGTGCTGTAATTTCTATACCCTTCACCCGATTTGCAAATGCTCTCCGATTATAGCATCACTTTATCACATATCTATGGACCTAACTATAGAACATGTTGTAAAGTACTATCTTCCTTTGTACGTTTGCTAAATGACTGAATTATGAAACAGTGAAATGCATTGCAGCCCTTTTTGTACCCCTTCCTCAAGTAATGTTTGTACTGGTTTATAATCCAGACACCTTTTTTACTTCCCCTCACAGAGCACAATGCCAGGCATGAAGAGAGATTGTGGCGGAGCAGCTGCTATTTTGGGAGCTTTTAAAGCCGCTGTCCAGCAGGTGAAGAATCTGCTCATTAGTTACATATGTAATTGGGGTTCTTGCAAGCTCAGGTAACTGTCAGGGGAGGTGAGAATCACCAGGATGCCTTCTTATGTGGGACAGCAGACATGCTGAGACCTTCTAATAAAGTCATAAAGTTACATATGACAAATTTATTTGCAATAAATACCACTGTCATATAGCCATCTTTCCCTGGAACCCAACCAGAAGGGTGTTCAGAGATGACCACCATTGTCATGCTACTAGGAGGGCTGATGTTTAAACCTTGTAGAACCTGGAGAATGTGGACGGTGACACCTAGATAGTAACAGAACCGAATTCCTGGAGCAGCATGCCACAAAGTAATGCCCATGAAGTGCACCTCGTAGAGTAGCATGGTGATGACATCCATCACCCACTGGGCCAGAACCCCAGTGGCTTTCCTGTGTGGCAAAAGAACTGTTGTTCTAAACAGTACAGTCGGGTACGATTGAGAACAACAAATAGTACTCTGCCGGCTCATCTTAAGGGAGCATGGCAGAAATGCATATAAGACCAGCTTTTCATCAGAGCATACAGATGCTCTCTTTTTGCCATTGCAAGGGTGTCCGCCTGTCCATAAAAAGTCTTAAAATGTCTTAAATTCCTTAATGTAAAAACAAGGCCTTAATTAGCATTAAAACGTCTTAAATTCACGTTTCAAAGGTCTTAAAATGTAACCAAATCGACACTGTAAAGAAAATTTAGATTTTATTTTCGCTCGTTGCTTTTTGAAATGATAAAGCCGTGTGAATGTGCTGCACTCAGTGTGTGCGGCTCATCTGTGTTTTAGAGCAGCTCCACACCAACTTCATCTCTGTCTGTGCTGTGAGTTTTAGTCACTTATAATGTGCATTTAGACACAACACGCGCCAGATTCACTTTGGTTTTACGTTAGTGTAATCTCAAACATTTTTTGTGGGCAGAGGTTTATAGCATTTCACCTGATTGGTAATGAGAAGTGAATTTTAAAAAACTGTTGCAACCTAAAAGGAGGTCTTCCTGCGGTTTTCTGCCAAGATAAAATCACAAGGTCCACAACACATAAAAGTGAATTAAGTCAGAAATATATTACTATTGTTATATTACTTTTTGTACCCCCAACTAAAATTTATTATTAAGTATTATTCAGTGCAATAGTAATATTACATAATAGCAACATTTGATATATATATATATATATATATATATATGAGAGAGAGAGAGAGATAGATAGAGATATAAAATATGTATTTCACTGTTGGAGCAAATGGAAATGCAAAAAGGATATTTGCTCTGGTCTCCCATATACCTCTGTAGAATTTACCCTGCTATAATCGTGTAGCATGATTGAAGTGACCTGCATTTCCAAAAAAAATTTATATGGTATTAAAAAGTATTAAATTAGAAGTGCTGATACCCTGCATTATCAGAAACACCCATTTCAGTTCAGCATTCTGCATGGGCTCATAAGAAGGTGCCTCCAGCACAAGGGGGAGATCCCACACCTGTATTGTGTTTACTTGGCAGTGGTGAAGATGTCTAGCCATACATGGCCAAACCTTTCTAACTTACCACTTCTGGGCATGTGAATAAAATTTCATATGCCCCCAAAAGGCATGTGAATAAAATTATGATAGTATATAAACCAAGGTCTTAGTAAACAGTCAACAAATGTTTATTAACACATATTCAAGCTATTTTGAGAACAAAGTTGAGTTTACTACTAATAGTTTAAGTATTGAAGTATAATTCTCTATGCCATTCTGCATATCCTCCAGTGTGAACCATTCCTTTGGTTGTCTGGCTTTGACTACACCTGAAACCCTTAAATTATGGAAATGGAGGGTCTATAAAACCCAATTCATTCTGCTCAAATCTAAAATTGGATGAAAATTTCTGTTCTTTTTCCTGAACATTGAAGTAGGTCAAGTATAACCCTTTGTCATGTTTAATACTTTGTGCACCCATGTCCAAGAGAAAACAAACTTCTTGGGTCAACTATGTTTGGTCTGATATCAACGAGGCCTTGAACCGTGGAAAGGTTGGGGTGGTGTAGTCCTCTGCCCAGTGAGAAATGGTTTTGCCTAAAAATGTCCAGACCCTGCTCTTCAGCAATATGCATCAACATGAGCCAGGGTCTTTAATGGTGGGGAAGCTCTGTATAGGGCCTTTCCCACAAGGTGGATGGGGGCTCTCAGGCACCTGCTAGAGGTGCTTCTGTATGTTTGGTGGAACCTTCGTGGGTAAAATCAGGTTGTGGTGGCTGAAAGGTGCTGCATAGACAGACCAGCTTTGGGTTGTGTAAACCAGGTTGGGACAGACAGTTACCACATATTCTAGCCATTGTGTTCTCTTGCTAAGAATGAGGTGTCAATTAGCTGTGGTACAAAGTGATCAGCTTCTGTAGATTTTAGTAATTATTCCAATGCTAACAGTAAAATTAACATTTGGCCTCATTTATCAAGCAGGATATGAACAAATTTATGCATAAATCATTTGCATGAGTGGTAACACAAATAAAATTGGGCTAGCAATGCTAATGAGAGAAGGCCAACAAAGAGATAATGGATGCCGTGGAGTTCCATAGTGTTCTATGAGGAAAAAGGCATACACAGTGTATAAAAAATATTAAGGATGAGAAGATGATTGGGGGTTATTACCAGCTTTCGAGGACATTAGTCACAAACTGCCAAGCAGATAGATCCACATGTCCCAATGTGTAAAAGGCAAGAAGAAGGGAAAGGGGGCTGTATAACATGGTGTTTAATGACTTTGTTGGAAGGTCTTGGCAGGTGTGTGCATAAGAAGATGATTCAAGTAATTCTCAACCCCCACCCATACTTTGAATACTGTATGTTGTTAAAATTATGTGAAATAAGGGTTATAATTATTGTTCAAGTAATTGTGTTCTGTTTATATCAGGGGTTTAAGGATAACCTGCATGCAGTGTTCTGCCTGGCTGAGAACGCAGTGGGGCCTACAGCCACTCGGCCAGATGATATCCACACACTGTACTCTGGAAAGTAAGTACCTGGCTCAAAGTAGTACATGTAACGTTTTATAAAGCTGATGTTACCAAGGTGTTTTTCTTTAGCCCACTCTAAATACAGGTTCACTCACATAACAGAAACAGCTATAGCACGTTTAACACTGTCACCAAAAGTATGTGGACACTTGGCTATCACACCGATATGTACTTGTTGGACATCCCATTACAGAGTTGGTCACCCATTTGCTGCTTGTGACACTTTCCTAGCTTTGGTCAGGAATAAGAAGATGGGAGGCAGGCTTGGGACAACTCAAACAGGTTCTTTATTTATTTTTTTCATTTTCTTTCTTTCACTTTTCAGCAGTTTTATCTTACACATGCACACACAAACGGCTATGTGCTGCTCGCATCTCTCCCCCACTATATCCTTGCTGCATCTGACTGAAACACAGAATACTCATTAGCAAAATTCCACCCTACAAACTGGCTGAAGTGCCAGATACCAATGAGTGATCTGCGTGTTGAAATCCTGTCTGACCCTTCTAATTGCACACTTCTTTGGGTTTGCTGAGTCGTTTGCTGTGGGTTTTCTGTACCTAAGCAATCAAGCTGTTTGTCAATGGGGGCATTAGGTACACGTCAAGTAGACAACATGTTGACCTTTCTAAAGTCCACACAGTACCGGACCAAACCGTACACCTTGGGAACCAAGACCACCAGACTGGACCAGTCACTGTGGGACTCTTCAGTTACCCCCATATTGAGCAAGGCCATGAGCTCCTCTCGAACCAGCTGTATTTTGTGTTCAGGTAAATGATAGGGGCGGCTGTGTACCACCACCCCTGGGGGCATCTCAACATGGTGTTCTATGAGATTAGTGTGACCAGTGCGATTACAAGACTTCAGAAAATTCCATCTTGGCAACCTCTGTGATTTGCGATGGTGTGAGGTGGTCTCCACAAGGGACCGGGGTGGATTGAGCTACTGTTTTTAGATTTACCTCCAGTCTTCGCTCCTCCCTCTCTGGAACGATTATCACCAAAGCCACCACCCGTTCCCCCACCTTTATCTGTTCGCTTTACCTCATAGTCAATGTCTCTGACTTGCCATGTGACCTCGAAATGCCCTTTCCACTTGGAGAGTAATTTGGTGCTGATGTGGGTAATAATATGAGCACTCTATCTCCCTGTGAAAATTCCCATAGCTGAGTACCCTGTCGTATGGTCGTTCTTGGTCCTGAACAAATTCTCCTGTGTTAGGTGACTCAAGGTGTGGAGTTGTGCCCTCAGGTCCAGAATGTATTGAGTTTAATTTTTGCTGTTTGAAGGTCCCTCCTCCCAATTTTCCCTAATGACAACTAGGACGCTGTGAGGCTTGCACCCGTACAATAATTCATATGTGGAAAATCCCATTGAGGCTTGCAGAACCTCTCAAACTCCAAACAACAGGAGCTCGAGGAGCTTATCCCAATTCCAAACATCATCATGAACTAACTTAAAAAGGGGGAAGAATGAAAGAGAGAAAGATGGAGGGAGAAGAGGGGGGCTCACCTGCCCCAAATACGCCACCAAGTGGCCCTCTGCCAGCTGGACCACCTCATCTAGCAACACTGGATGGTGGCACTGGACCCATTCCGCTGTCCCCTGCAGGATTTGGGTGACAAACTGCACCAGTACCACTAGGTCAACCATGTCCTTGGTGCTGTGCTCCTCTGCCAGCAGCCACCTTTGACCGGTGTCATGGAGCTGTTGTGCGAATGCGACCGGGAGGCTGGAATTCACTGAGCATCAGCGAGCAGAAGTGCTGACAGTGCTGTTCAGGGGTGCTTTAGGTCCGGGTACTCCCAAGACGTTTGTGACCAGAGGCTGTTGGGCCATGAACTTGGCTTCCCCTGACAGTAGTGGCAGAAGGCTGACTTCCCACTGTGACCATGGCCAGCCCCACACATGCTCGAAGAGCTTGATGAATACCTCCAAGTCTTCTTACAGTCTCATCTTTTAGAGCGCGATCTGGGACAAGGCCACAGCGGCCACTGGGTCAGCCTGAGTACCTGCCAGTTGGACCAAGCTCCTTAGCACCTGGCAGTCTTTCTGCCTGAGCTTGGAGTAGGGCCTGGTAGTGCTGCTCCTGCTCCATGTGCAGCTTGAGGAGGGCCTGGAGATGTCTGGTGAATGCCGGCGAGAGTCTTGACAATCACGGTGAATGGCAAGGACAAATCTTCCCGGGTTTCAGCACCAGTGTGACACTTTCATTGGTTGAGTCGGGAATAATGAGATGGGAAGCTGTTGGCATTCCTATTCATCCCAAAGGTGTTTAACAGGGTTCAAGGTCTATGCGGGGTTCTATGCAGGCCACTTAAATTCTTGTGCACCAACCTTCGCAAATCAAGTTTTTATGGACCTCACTGCGCAGAAGCATTGTTGTGCTAGAACAGGTTTGGCCTTCTTAGTTCCAGTGAAGGAAAATCTTAATGCATATATTAAATCTTAATCTTATATTCAAATCTTTATTTTAATATAAAGACATTCTTTACAATTGTGTGCTTTCAATGTTGTGGCAGTAGTTTGGGGAAGGCCTACATGGGTGTGATGGTCAGGTATCCACATACTTTTGGCCAGATTGTGAATTTATGGGTACTATAAGTAAGTTGAAAACTACAAAGCTATCCAAAGTATAATATAATGCAGTATTGGGTCTTGGCATGATGACCAGTTTTGGTTCTGTCCTAAGGCCAGTGTTAAAATTGAACATAATTCTGTTTTCTGGCTTCAGGACAGTGGAAATAAATAATACTGATGCAGAGGGAAGGTTGGTGCTGTCTGATGGTGTTGTATATGCCAGTAAGGATCTCTCTGCAGATATTATCCTGGATATGGCAACTCTGACCGGAGGCCAGGTGTGTGTGTGTGTGTGTGTGTGTGTGTGTATCAGTTATTAAGCTTAAATAGCATTTTCTGCATGTAGGCTGACTACTGGCTAATTTGAAATGGAACAGTCATGTCACAGGTGGGGAGAAAAAGCTTGTTCAGTTATTTTCTAAATAAAGTAGGTCTTACTGCAGTTATACTTTAGTTCTGGGCAATGATGGGCAAACACAATTTTTCATTTTTCTTTACCACAAGAATCAAAATAATTTGCTGATTATAAAAACTGTAAATAATACTGTTTATTATAGTAATAAGTAGAAATTATAGAATAAATTCAATTGCTGTGTGTAGAACAGAATTCCGAAGAGTCCGTTTAATGCTAACATTTGGTATGTATTGTTTTAGGGAATCTCCACTGGAAAATACCATGCTGCTGTTATGACCAACAGTGAGCAGTGGGAGATGGCGTGTGTGAGAGCAGGCCGCAGCAGTGGTGATCTCACGCATCCTCTTGTCTACTGCCCTGAACTCCACTTCAGCGAATTCACCTCTGCAGTTGCTGACATGAAGAACTCTGTAGCGGTAAGATAAATGGAGGGACTTGGATAAATGGAAGAGAGATAATGGAACCTATGTTAAAGTCTATTGTTTTTAACTTGCTAGACATATATTCAGGTCCATAAATATATGACAAATTTATTATTTTAGATATCTTCCATAGTATATTGAAGGAGATTTGAAGGATAATTAAATAATGCCTATGATCTCAAAGTGCAGACTTTCAGCATATGAGGTTATTGACCTACAGATTGGGTTAAAGCTGTAGGAATTACAGCACTTTTTATGTATGCGTGGTTCCCCCCTTTTTTAAGGGACCTAAAGTAATTGGACAAATTGACAATTAAATTGACATTTTGGTTGCAAATCCTGATGAAATAGAAATCACCAGACTCTGAGTTTCTGGCTCTGCCAGGTCTTTACAGCAGATGTCTTCCTGCTTGTTCTTGGGGCATTCTGCCCACTGTTTTGCCTTCAGCAAGTGAAATCTCAGTTGGATTCAGGTGTGTTGATTAATTTGGCCATTGCAGAACATTCCACTTCTTTGCCTTAAAAAGTCTTGGGCTGTTTTTTTTTTTAAGTATGCTTCAGATCATTGTCCATCTCCACTGTCCAGTGGGTTTTGAAGCATTTGGCTGAATCTGGCTTATTCTTATCTTATTCTTCCTTGTTATTCTTATCCTTCTCTAGGGTGTCTACAACAAAGTTGTGAAATCATGATCCCTGGTGGTGCTAGAGCATTGGCAGCACTTGGCCCAAATTTTTTCAAAATGTTCCTTAGACAGTCAATGTGTCAAATTTCACAACTTTCCATGGACCATCAGGACCATAACCCTAGGCTATGCAACAAATATTGTGCCAGCACCACCAGCACCAGGTCATAATTTACAATAACATGCTAAAAATGCTTACATCTAATTGCCTTTTTTTTTCTACTCCTCCTCCAAATTTTGTCCAGTCTTCAGCAAATTTGGCTCACATCATCCTGAGACTCAAAAGGAACTCAAAACCGTATTCTGCATTTTTGTGATTGTTTATGCAACAATTGTAGCACATCTGTGAATGTACGGCTCACAGAGTCTTGGTGCTTGGCCCCTGAAAATGCTGCTTGTAGCTTTAATTATTATTATTATTATTATTATTATTATTATTATTATTACTACTACTACTACTACAATGGATCCTGCTCCTTTTATCAACAGTCACATCATCAGTAAATACAAGGGAACCAGTTCCACTGCCAGTCATGCATACCCATAGCATAAGATGAGGTGGTATGCTTCAGATCATGAGCAGTTCCATCCCTTATTCATACTCTTCTCTTCCCATCCTTCTGGTACAAGTTGATCTTTGTTGCATCTGTCCATTGGATGATGCTTCAGAACTGTACAGGTTTTTTTAATAGATGTTTTTGGCAAACTCTAATTTGGTCTTCCTCTTTTGAGGCTTAGCAGTGTTTTTCATCTTGTGGTAAACCCTCTGTATATACTCTGGTGAAGCCTTCTCTTGATTGTTGACTTTGGCCCATATACACCTACCCCTTGCTCGTTCTTCATCTGGCCAACTGTTATAATGGATTTTTTTCTGTTTTCCACTACAGTTGTTTTCCATGTTCTTCTTTTGGTGTTCCTGAGCTGTGGTACCATGACCACATATACAAAGTGCTGTAATTCCTACACTGTTCACCCACACCCCCAAATTATAGCTGAAATTCTACACTTTAATATTATAATATATATTTTAATATACTACAATATAATATTCATTATGTAATTTCAACTTCAGCATGCTCTGGTAGACAGGTAAAATAACAATTTTGGGTCAGTGTCCAAATATTTACAGACCTGACTGTATTAAAATACATTATATGGCCAAACGTTTGTGGACACCTAACCATCACACCCATGTTTGCTTTTTGAACATCCCATTCTAGATTAAGTTCCTACTTTGCAGTTGTAATATGCTTCACTCTTCTGGGAAGTCTTTCCACTATTTTTGAAACATGAATATGAGGATTTGCCCATTCAGCCACAAGAGCATTAGACAGGTCAGGTACTGATATCAGGCAAGGAGGCCAGGGGCACAGTTAGGATTCCATTTCATCCCAAAGGCATTCAGTGGGGTTGTGGTCTGGGTTTTGTGTAGACCACTCGAGTTCTTCCATTCAAACCTTGGCAAACCATGTCTTCGTGGACCTCACTGCATAGGAGCATTGTCATGCTGGAACATGTTTGGGCTTGGCCCCTCAGTTCCAGTGAAGGGAAATTTTAATGCTACAGCATAATAAACAGTTATGTGCTTTCACCTTCATGGCAGCAGCATGGGGAAGGCCCACATATGGGTGTGATGGTCAGGTGTCCACATACTTTTGGCATAGAGTGTAATATTTCATATTGATCGCGATATCTAGGAGCATAAAATGTCTTCAATGTAAATGACATTTATTACACACTAATGCATGCAACAAAAGGCATCTACTGTATGACTTATCATTCAGAGGAAATCCCCCAATTATATGTATTAATGGGGCCATTATCATCTATAAAAAAATTTTCTATTATACAGTACATGTTAAGAAGTTGGTGAGATGCATTTTCTTCCCTGCAGGATCGTGAGAATGCTCAGAGCTCCTGTGCTGGCCTCTTTATTGGCTCTCACTTGGGTTTTGACTGGCCTGGTGTGTGGGTACATGTGGATATTGCCTCACCTGTGCACAATGTGAGTAGAATGTTTTGCAGGATACATCAAACTATTTCAAAAACGCCTTAGTTTATTTTATTTTCTCCTAGTTTGGTCTTTTACCATCTACTACTAGCTCTCTACTCTCATTTGAACTACCAACTGAAGACATGTGAAGCCAGTGACTGTATTTTTTCCTGCTATGTCACAGTGTAACCTCTGGTGACAATAAAAAAAAATAAATACACAACAGATTTTTAATATGCAGTCATTTTTTCCAAAAAGTAAACCAACCTTCAGAAACCAGGTGGGGAAAAAATGAGTACACAATTCAGTAACGTGTAGAACCACCTTTAGCAACAATTTACATTAACGGCATTAGATTTTTTTTTCTTCTTTAGCCATTCAGCTTTCGGGTTGCTGGTGTGCTTGGGATCATTGTCCTGTTGCATGACCCAATTTCAGCCCAGCTTAAGCTGCTGGACAGGTGACCTCACATTTGTCTCAAGAATATTCTAGCATAAAGTGTCCTCAGTTGTCCTCAGTGTGAAAAGATGGATCTCAACATCACATAGCCACTGTTGGAAAGGGGTCAAATATGCAGAAGATGCTGGAATGTGCAGGACCAGGAAGATTTTTCTGAAGAACAGTGTGCAGTTTAACTGCTCAGGACAAACAAGGGACTCATGAACAACTATTAGAAAACATAAAAACAGTCTTTGAGCATCCAGGTAATAACACACAATATAAGATTCAAGTGTATGTGAACTTTCTAACTGGTTCATTTGTGTAAATTCAGTTATTATTGTGTCTTGTGGACTATTTGTAAACATCTGTTATGTGAAATAGCTTATTCAGTACAGTACTACTTAAAAAAAAACAAAATGCAATTTTTATTGTCCCTTTTATTTATTAATTTATTTGTAATTATTATTTTGCAGAGTCTGCAAGGGGTATTTAAATTTATGAGCACAACTGTATGAGGTGTTTGTTGTGATATGCTGTGTTTTGGTTTGAACTAGTCCTTCTCACTGTAGAATGGTGAACTTCAAATTGTTAGGAGATGGCCTTATAACCCTTTCCAGATTGTTGAGCAGCAACAATTGCTTCTCTCAGGTCAAGGTTGATGTCGTTTCTTCTTGGTATGATGTCCACCTGAGTGCTCCAGAACACAAAACTGTCAAAAGTTCTGCTTTTATAGAGGTAACCACAGTTGATGATGAACTAATCTGGTGTACTTCAACACCTGGCTGCTAATTATTCTCTAAAATGATTGTGGAAGTAGGAAGGGTATACTTTTTATTTCCAACCTGGTTTCTGAATGTTTGTTTACTTTTTGGGAAAAAATGACATATTGATCGGTTGTGGGGTTTGTTGATGTTGTTGTTGTTGTCATCTAACGTTATTTGTTTTTTTATATGTTTGTGAGGAGCATGCAATTTTAGGCTCTAATAAATAAAAATATAGAATTGAAGGAGGATGTACATTATTTTTCCCATAACTGTATGTACTTTCTGTCTAAGCATTTCTTTCAGATTTTCTTCAGCAGAGTGTTCCATGTTGTGTTGAATAGTCACATGCTGCTTCAGAATTATTTACATTGCTTGGTTTGCCCTTATTTGGCATTTTTGGAAATCCTAGAGTGCATTTTCACACATTTATCAATAAATCATTTTATGTAATCTTTTCCCCCCCTAAGATTGAGAAGCACGAAATAAGACACTCATAGGTCACTTTAATAGGAACACCACACCTGTAACCCTGCTCGTCCATGCAGTTGTCCAATCATGTGCCAGCAGGACAATGCATGTTGTGCATGAAAATCCCAGATCATCAGCAGTTTCTGAAATGCCAGCCCATCTGGCACCAACATCCACTCTATAACTAAAGTCAGTGAGCTCCAATTTTCCCCATTCTGATGTTTGCTCTTGACCTGTATCTGCATGATCTTATGCATTGCACTGCTGCCACATGATTGGCTGTTTGAATAATTGCATTAAAGTACAGGTGTTCCTAATAAAGTGGTAGTGAGTGTACTGTACGTAACATCTGAGGTTTGAACTGTTAGAACTCAATGAAGCAGATTTTTAAAAGCTGTAGGCTGCTAGTAAACACAGTATGAGTGAGCAACTATCCAAAGAGACCTGTGGTGGTAATTCACCGGTGATGTGAAGAGAGCTTTTTAAACAATATCATGTTACTATTGGCACCTTTTGTATACACGATCAGCCATAACATTAAAATCATTGTCAGGTGAAGTGAATAACACTGATTATCTCGTTACAGTGGCACCTGTCAAGGGGTGAGATATTAGGCAGCAAGTGAACAGTCAGTTCTTGAAATTGATGTGGTAGAAGCAGGAAAAATAGGAAAAAGTGTAAGGATCTGCGGTGGTTAGTACATACCAAAAGTGGTTCAAGGAAGGACAACCGGTGAATCTGCAACAGGGTCATGGGCACCTAAGGCTCGTTGATGTGCGTGGGGAGTGAAGACTAGCCTGTCTGGTCCGATCCCACAGACGAGCTACTGTAGCACAAATGACTGAAAATGTTAATGCAGGATATGATAGAAAGGTGTCAGACCACACAGTGCTTTGCAGCTTGATGTGTATGGGGCTGCGTAGCCGCAGACCGGTCCGAGTGCCCATGCTGACCCCTGTCCACCACTGAAAACACCTACAATGGGCATGTGATCATCAAAACTGGACCATGGAGTAATGGAAGAAGGTTGTCTGGTCTGATGAATCCATGTTTTCTTTTACATCATGTGGACGGCCAGCTGCATGTGTGCTGCTTACCTGGGGAAGAGATGGCACCATGATGCACTGTGGGAAGATGGCCAGCCAGTGGAGGCAATGTGAGGCTCTGGGCTTTTCTGCTGGGAAACCTTGGGTCCTGGCATTCATATGGATGTTACTATCACATGTACCATCTACAGTACCTAAACATTGTTGCAGACCAAGTACACACCTCTTCATGGCAACAGTATTCCTTAATGGCAGTGGCAGGATAATGCCACACTGCAAAAATTGTTCAGGAATGGTTTGAGGAATGTGACAGAGTTCAAAGTGTTGAATTGGTCTCCAAATTCCCCAGATCTCAATCCAATGGAGCATATGTGGGATGTGCTGGACAAACAAGTCTGATCCATGGAGGCCCCACCTCACAACTTAAATGATTTGCTACTAACATGTTGGTGCCAGATACCACAGCACATGGTCTTGTGGAGTCCATGCCTTCACGGGTCAGAGCTGTTTTGGTAGCACAAGGTGAACCTACACAATATTATGGTGTGTAAGTAAGTAAGTAAGTAAGTAAGTAGTTGGTTTTGAGGCGGCTGTGGCTCAGGTGGAAGAGCAGGTTGTCCACTAATCGTAGGGTTGGCGGTTCGATTCCCAGCCCACATGACTCCACATAGCGAAGTGTCCTTGGGCAAGACACTGAACCCCAAGTTGCTCCCGATGGCAAGTTAGCACCTTGCATGGCAGCTTTGCT
>JANDJT010000021.1:2320987-2361035 GCA_024331685.1 Stegophilus panzeri | reverse complement strand
TGGTGTCATTTTGACTGGGTGCCCACTTCTTGGTAGAGTAGCAACAGTCCCAAAGTGTCTCCATTTGTAGAATGTTTTCCTAACTGTAGACTGGTGAATTTCTAAAGTCTTTGAAATCACTTTGTAACCTTTGCCAGCTTTATGTAAATCAATAATTCTTGATCGTTGATCCTCTGAAAGCTCTTTTTGGCAAGGCATGGCTCACATAAGCGTGTGCTCCTTGTGCAGAGCAAACTCCAAAAGTTTGAGGGGTTTTTATCAATCAAAGTAGCTGTAGTCCACACCTCCAAACTCATTTTCTTAACGAGACTCCAGGTGTGCTAAAACTTGACTCCAGTTAGCTTTTTTGAGGTCATTAACTCAAGGGTTCACATACTTTTTCCACAAGCACTATGAGGTTTTCTTGGTTGTTCTCAATAAAGACATGAAAGATCAGAATTTTTTGTGTTATTATTTTAGACACATTATATTTGTCAATACTTAAAATGTGATCTGATCTTCATCTATGACAAATTTATTCAGAAAACCATGAAATTCCAAAAGGTTCACATACTTTTTCTTGCCACTGTATTTAGTTGTACCTAATGTAATGGTAGGGGGGGGAAAGCACCCGGAAACAAAGTTTAACACCTGTATTTGATACCAAAACTGAGCCTTATACACAAGAAATACATTACCTGCCCACATCCCCCTATTATACACAAAATGCACAAAAGAGAAGAGTTTTTGTCCTTGAAGTCAGTCTCTGGATATGTCTAAGCAGAGCTTGGTGAATATACTTGATAGTCCTCACCAGATATTCCACCATTGCTTGTAGTTACGAGAGTTGCTGGGTCGAAGGACGTAGGACCACAGAATCAGTAGTCAGCTGGGTAGTCTGGGTGGCTTGTTTGTTTGAGGATGGCTCAATGATTGCTGGAGAAAAATGTAACTACAGGGGTTGAATCTGATTTTAATGTGGAGCCTCCTACCCAGAAGAAGTAGGATAAACAGTGTATGGGCAGAATGAGTGGGGTCCTTCAAAATGGGTCCTCCCATGTTTGATTTGTTTTAGTTTTAAGGCATTTGCTTAGGTTATTACACTATGTACAGTATGATTAAATTTTGGATGCTGAGAACTAACTGTTTTCCACTTCTTGCAGTTACATTGCATAATATCTGGGATGAGGCCGCATCTGATCTATAAAATAGTTTTGTATTATAGGCTTATGATTAGAGATCAACCGATTATTAATTAGATGATTAATTACTTTTACCAATATCTCCCCCCGCCATTTAAGCATTTTTTCGTAATTGGTGATCAGTTTTGTAATATCTGCTCCACTGGTATTTTGTAGGCATTTTGAGAATTGCATGCACGACTACCATAACAGCCGTTAATGTACAAATGAGATGTGTTACATAAATGCGTGATATGTAGTTTAAGCAGATTGGTGCTAAGAAATGGAGACAAACTCAGTCACGTAATCTGTTTACCTCATTGAAGCTTTTATTTTAAAAAGACACAACAATGCACTCTTTCAGACCCCTCTATTTATTGGTGTATAAATAAGTTTTGTTTTTTGTATGCAATGAGGAAGTGAAATTGTTATAAAAGTTTGTTCAGTTCAGTGGTGGTATCATTGTGTCAAAAACACAGAAGTAAAACAATAAATAAATCAGTTCTACATATCGGTTATCGGGCACGTAAACATGTGCATAATCAGTATTGGTTATAAATCAATATCGGTTGATTTCTACTTATGATTATGTAGAAAGAAATAGCTTTAAAACTAGAACTATACAGAGCCAGTTATTTTTGTATGGGTTTTTTTGGTATTTTAATGAATTTGGGGAAAACTACAATCTAAAATAGAATTATAGTAATACTATGCCAACTTTGTTTTGTTTGTAGTTGTGGAATAATGGCTACTGACAAATTGGATGCATACACTGGTGGAGTATACTCTGAATATGTACCGGATCCCTTTATTAACCACATTGTGTCTGTGGCTGGCTGGGGCATTGATGAGAATGAAGTGGAGTACTGGATTGTCCGTAACTCGTGGGGTGAGCCGTGGGTAAGTGTGATGCAATGAGTACAATATGATCACATAAGGAAAGGTGGGGGAACATAAATAATAGGTATTTAAATTAATTGATTAGATTAAAATATTGCATAAGATATTGAAAATAAAGGTTAAAAAAAATCTGCTGGATGTCTTGTTAATTTAAACATTCTGATGTATTTAAAAGGTTTTATGTGTCACACACACAGTTATGGAAGGTACAATGTGTAGTGGTTGACACTGGGACTGTGCAAGTAAACAAGAGTAAATAGGGGTAATAAAAAAAAATTATGCACTCACCGAGCACGTTATTAGGAACACCAGTACACCTACTCATTCATGCAATTCTCTAATCAGCCAATCATATTACAGCAGTACAATGCATTAAATCATGCAGGTATGGGCCAACATGAACATGACTGAGTTTAGTGTTCTTCACTAGCCTTCTCGGTCACTAGATCTGAATCCAATAGAACTTATTTGGGAAATGGCAGAACCTGAGATTTGCAGCATGAAAATTTGCAGGAATTGCATGAGACAATCGTGTCAAAATGGACCAGAATCTTAAAGAAATTTTTCCAACATCTTGAAGAATTTAGGCTGTTTTGAGAGCAAAGGGAGGTCCTACTTAGTGTTCCTAATTAAGTGCTAAGTACTCAGTGAGTGTATATACACGTGATTTAAAAAAAAATATAATATAATAAACAAAGTAAAATGGAGAAGAAATGCAGTAAGAATGTAATAAAATAAAGAATATGATGATTAAAGGAAAAGCAGAAACAGTGGGATACCATGTACAAGCCATAGTGGTGAAGTGTTGTGCAGTGAGCTTAGTGAAGTGTGTAGGTGGCAGGTAGTCAAATTGGATACTAGACCTGTGGATAAAAGCTACTCCTGAGGCTTTCAGTGTGGGTCATGTGGTTGCAGAGGTATTTGCCTGATCTCAGGAGACTAAATAGTCTGGGTGAGGAAATGTCCTTGATTTTCAGGGCTCACAGCCTGACCCACCTGATGTAGGTATCTTACATGGAGGGAAGTGTTGTTCTGGTAATACGTTCTGTTGTATGTTTTTGCTTACATTATTTGCTTCACACACAGTGTGCTGTATCAACTCTGAAGTTTTAGTTGTCAATGTCTGGAATCAGTAAATCTTTTTATTTTTTGGGGATCGACTTTAGTGTGAACTGAAAACAGTATGGTGACTTGATGGCAGAGACGATGTATTAAAATATATATAGTTTATGCTAGAAAAATTAAACAAGTACTTAACACAAGCCAAGTGATTCAACATTGCATAATCCACAAGTGGGGGGGAAAAAAGAAAAAGAAAAAGAAAAAGAAAAAAACAAACAAACAAACAAAAAAAAAAAAACACTAATTTTGTAGACTAATCCTTGATTTGACATGTTCAGTCATTTTTAACCCATCAAGCTGTCCTACATACTACTTTTTGTCCAATGTAGTACGAGAATACTAGGGCAGGAAAGATTGATAAATATAACCACAAATGTCCAATGCAGTTATGATACATGGCAATTAAGCATGTTTCAACCAAGGACAGGGTTTGAACTGTTTCCCTCATACCCACAAATTAATAATTACAAATTGAAATGTTACTCCCATGAAAAGACAAGTTATGTCATGAGGCAAAAGTAATGCTCAGCAAACAGTTTTCCCTGGAACATGATCTGCAATTTCCTTGTGACTTAGTGTGCCATGGTGTGTTTCATAATATCATCCACCTAATTGATAATGAAATTAATTGCTACCCATCAATTTTGATGATTTGTTGCAGCTCTACTGCATTCATTTTAAGAGTTGGGATAGAACCAGCGGTCATGACATGGTGTTGGTTTGTTTATTTGTTGTTTATTATTATTTAATAATAATGTTAATTTGTGATCTATTATTCCTCTGTACAGGGTGAGAAGGGCTGGTTAAGGATAGTGACTAGTGCTTATAAAGGTGGCAGTGGGAGCCAATATAACCTGGCGCTTGAAGAAGACTGCATGTATGGGGACCCTGTATTGCCAGAAGGGTACAGATAATGATGAGAACATAGAGCACCCAGATTCAACTTGGCCTGCAACACTGCAGCTGTTGGCCAACTCTACTAAATCCTTAATTCAGTTTATTTAGGCATTGAGTGTCTGTGTACCTGCCATTACTGCAAACAATTGTGCAGTATGTTATTATTAATGTGGAAATCAGAATCATACACCAATGAATCCCTGCCATTATGCTACAGCTATGTAAACATGAATGTTTTATTCATTGATTTATTGACCACTGCATGTGCAACATGGTCCTGAAAAGTGATTTAAGCACTAAATTGTAGATTTTTTTTTTCCCTTTACATGACACCAATCATGTTTTAACTAATCACCTTTTACTTGATCTTAAATAAATCTTTGAATTATTGAGCCCAGATATTGCCGAATTATAATCTCTGCTACTTCACAGCAACCAGAGGTTAATCAATTTCCTTTTTTATTAAAAGAAAAATATCATACACAAAGAAAATGTATAATCAGAATGGTCACAATGGATTCTTAACTCAAAGCACATTTCAATAATAAAATACTAACTTTTACAATAACTTACTTTAAGTGTTAAACAATTGTCTCTCAATGCGCTTTTATTCTAAACTGCATATGTTGATGCAGGTGAGTTTTCTCTGGCCTCTTGATTGGACATTACAATCCTGGTCTTCTCGGCTTAACACAACTGAAAGGTTTCTGCAGGTTAGATGTGTTGGCTGGTTTCAGTTTATCATGATGAAATTGGATTTGCAGTGTGCTAAAAAGAAATTGAATTAAAGAATAAAGCCAGATTTAAAATGGGTACTTAAAATTAAAAAAAGTACATTTTAAAACAACATTTTATACAATAAAATGTGTCAGTGGATCAAACTGCAAAAGGTGTCAAATCTGATCAAATACCAAACCAGTGTTTCAGTTAATACCGGACTGCTACATTCCTATGTCTTAGGGATTAAATAATATAAAATGGTAGCAATTCCTACACAGTTGACCATTCACCATGTGAACATGATTATGGTTCTTCAAGTCTTAAGGTTTGAGTGCACTCAATTCAATTCCATTGTACCTAATGGCGAGTTGTGCCTGGCAAGATGCACAAACACATAGGCAAGTTGTAAGAAGCCTTTACTCTTTTTTTTTTTTTTTTTTTTTGGCCGGAGGGAGGGGTTGGGAGAGCAGCTACATTTCTTCCAATATCCATATCAGAATCACATTTGGAAGGTTATTTAGATATTACACTATGTTTCTGAAAATTACTGTAGTTCACTCACCAATGAATTCAGTCACAGGATCATGCTCCCCTTCAGTGCGGATGGTTCCAGCTATACTGTCGTTCTCCAGAATTGGTAAAAACAGCTGAACAAAGTCAGAGGTATATGGTGGAGTGATCACATCCAGAACCTCAAGGGGGGGAAAAAAAAAAGAAAAAAAAAAAAAAAAAAAAAAAAAAAAAAAAAAAAAAGAGGCAGGTAAGAGAGATATGCTTTGATGTTGAATAAAAATTAAAACCACACTGCACACTTGTTTGGATATGATGATAGCTTAGAATTGAAACATCCAATGCAATCAGTGTTACACTGATTTAAAAACTCACTGAATGATTATGCCTCACCTCTGTTACAAAATATCTGATAAGCGAGATGTCTGTATTGAATTTCTCCAGGCATTTACGCATGTAGCTGACAACAGGCAGGACGTAGCCTCGACTTAAAAGGTGAACCATGCGATCAAGCAAAGTCTTCTTCAGCTCCAGCTAAAAACATACACACACACGAAATGAATCTCATGTATCCTGGGCCCCATTCATCAAATGAAATCAACATGTGTGCACACTTCAGTACAGATTTTAGAAAATAAAGGCAAAACTGTTTATTAGCCGAATTAGTCATGCAGAATTAGTGGTACTTGTATCTAAGATTGCTGCAAATATACACTCACCATCAACTTTATTAGGAACACCTGTACATTTATGTAGTTATCTAATCCAATCATATGGCAGCAGCACAATACAACAAACTGTGCATATACAGGTCAAGAGCATCAGTTAATATATACATTAAACATCAGAATGAGGGAAAAATGTGATCTCTGACTTTGATTGTGGCATGGATATTGGTACCAGAAGAGCTGGTTTGAGTATATCAGAAGTGACTAAGCTGGGTGGAATTGCCTAGTTGAAAAGAGAGGTCAGAGGAAAATGGCCAGATTGGTTCGAGCTGCCAGGAAAAATATAGGATATACAGTAGATACAAGTCTACACACCCCTGTTAAAATGGCAAGTTTTTGTGATGGAAAAAAACCCTGAAACTAATAATTTCCAGAACATTAGATATACCATGGAACACTGAAGGCCCTCAACAATTGGAGAAAATGGAGCACCACAGTGATATTTCCAAGACAGGACGTCCATCCAAAATTTACAAAAGGAGAAGACAAAATCTTACCAGGGAGGCTGCCAAGAGACCTATGGCAATATTAAAGGAGCTGATTACTGATTACTCTGGGCATGTGAGAACAATCTCTCATTCTTCATATGTCTTGGCTATGGGGTAGGGTGGCTAGACAGAAGCCCTTTCCTCACAAAAAAAAACATCCAAGCTCAACTAAATCACCCCAAACCATGTGGCAAAATGTGTTATGGTCTGATGAGACCAATTCCAAAAAGTATAATAATTCTCTGGTCTTCATGATGGTTTCACATTTTAAAAACAAATGCAGTCTAAAGTCATGAAGAGTATGACTTTAGTGAACACTCAAATAGCTTGGTAAGGTTTTCTAGTCACCCCTTTTTAAACAAACTCCACCAAAAGAACAAGCAGAGTATAAAAGAGCACACGTCTCCATTCAGATTGGTAACTTGCTGGAGATGTCTGAGCTACAAGAAAGTCATAGACAGCAATATAGGTGGGTGAGAGGCAAATCTGACCATCTGACCGGCCATATCTACTGCTCATGGTCTGGCTCCAAGGAATCTACTGCTCAGACTCCAAGCCATGACACTGGCTCCAATTTTTGTAAGATGGTGACTTTTACGTTGATCAAAAAAGTCTCAAAACAGCACAAGTAAATGATGGAAGTAAAATGGGGCCATGTTGTCCGCTCATTACTCTGACTGCTAAAAGATACAAACTTTGGTACTTTTGCACCTCTACAAAGAAGCACACAGTTATCTCGGACAACCAAATCCAGCTATTCCATTCAAGTTCTCAAGTGAACCAAATCTGACCATTTGGAATCACCATTATGAGTAAATTTGGCATGAATCATCTTATCATGGATTTATTAAGGGATGTACAAAAAACAGAGCACAGGTAAGTCTTGTATATTAAAAGCTCTTTAGAACAACGGTAATTTGTAGGCTGTGTGTGGGGTTAGAGTATGGGTAAACAAAGGCACCTGTTCCATGACGTCAAGTTGGGAATGTTCTGTTTCAAAGAGTTTGACAAGCAGCTGCAGCACCTGTGGGTGTAGGAGTTGATGGCATGTACTGATCTGAGAAGGAAATAGACCAACACAAATAAGTGCCCTTTTCATATGGCCATTCAGGTTTAGAAATCTCATTTTAACAAAAAAGAGGTCAAGGCACATGAAACTGACCAAGATGCAAAAGAACACCAAATGATTGTTGCTCAATTTATACACTGCTCTTATACAATTTTACCTCATCCAATAAGGCCAAATGGATGGGGGTGTGATCCGTCTGCAGCTGAAAGTAACGAGGTTCTGACACAGTCCAGTCAACCCACTTTAATACCCCCATTGCTACTACTGGAAACCTGGCACACACAAAAGACTTAAGGTTAAAAAACAGTGACCTAACTAACTAAAAATTGCATACGTTTTTACATGGAATAGTGAAAGAGCTTTTGTCTTTAGCATGTTCATGTATATAATAAATGCAAAAATAAAAACTTGTATTCAGTGTAGGTGCACACACCTGATGCACTGGTACAGAGTGCTGAGTTCCGCCACTAGCTCTGTAGCTCCTTTATTCTCATTACAGCACAAATTATGAACAGTCTCAATGGCTTTGGAAGTGGACTTCAGCTCATCCTTATTGATATTTACACGCTTGCTCTGAAAGAAAAGACAGATACTGTGAAATGTGATAAAAAGATTAAAGGTTTAAGCAATTTTTCTGTAAAGATCTTACTTCTTAATTAAAATCAATTTTGTAACCACGTTCTATCATTTGGTATCCACTGTTCCAAGTAACAACAGAGGAATTTCTTTTGGCTAGTGAATACCTTAACATTAAATTATTTCAAGTATTTAAATATGATAACTCTTACAGAAAACCAACATCTATAGCATGATGCATGTATTCATCTTTTTAAACAAGTCTTATTCATACCTTCTTCCATGTTTCCACCACACTGGCTGCATAGGCCAGAATGTGAATATATTTGTGTTTGTGATCCTGGTTTATCTTGGCTCCAGGTTTGAATAAAGACTGCATGAACAGATCCAGGAAGGCTGGAACACGGATCTACATACCCAAAATAGTGTTAGGGTTAGCCTCACTTATAAATCAACTTTGCAAACAAGCAACACCTATTAGTAAGAATCCTCATGAAGGAAATATGTAAAATGAATGTAAAAGTTGAAGTGGAAAACTTGCACAGACAGACAGCAATGATGACTTATGTAATAAACAGTATTTACTTTAGGTAAACATTTGACCAAAGTAAAAACAAAATAATCTAACTGGACCAAAGTGGACTCTGACCAGTTCCACAGGCGGAGGGTCCATACTGCTGAACATCTTGAAAAGAACTGTGATATCTGCAGGATTAAGTGCTCCTTTGGAGAGCATTGCACCAAGAGCCTGGCAGGCACGTGGGTATGCCGCCGCTGTCCCCAGTGCCAATGTGATCTGACTCGCATCATGACCACTAGAACAAAACAAAGCACACAAATAGATTTTAAAATCAAAGTTAACAATCCACACAAAATGTTATCTACACAATTATAAATTCACTAAAATGTAGAGTAAAATTCTATTAGTGTCCAAGCATCAAAGGTGTGTAGGCACCCTAACTATGTTTTATTCTTGTCGTTATAATTATTATTATTATCATTTAGTAGTAGATGATATGGGAGTCTATGACAGCCCGTAGAAAGAGAACAGAGAGAGCACAAAATCTGTGGGTTTCATTCAAGCAGTCTCTCTCATCTCATTCAATCCGGGTTAAAGAAATAAGCATGATGACTGGAACTTTCATGGCTGCAGACATGAGACCACTCGTTATAGTGAAGAATGCAGGACGTTTAAAATGCACACAGTTGCATGACGTTCAGTGCAAAAGCAGAATGACAAAGCACCCCCAAGCTTGAGACATTCACAAAAGTCACAACAGAAGGGTTGCATTTTTAATGGAAAACTTAGCTTTTGAAACAACAAATCAGAAATGTGTGCATGCCATGGTGATACCTGAAAAAGAAGAAGAAAAATGTCTCTCCCTTTTCCACTTCCTGAACATTTTGGGCTAGTTTAGGCCTTTTTGCACAATTTTATGGAGACATTTCTTCAGCCCAGAGCCAGCCCCAAACAGGCATTGCAGCTCCAAATGGGCAAGCATGTTAACATGTGATTAGGTGGCTTGGTAGCAAATGATTATATGGGCCATCTTCCCTAACCCCTAACCTAACCCATTCCATATATCACCCACTTGGAGCTGGCTCCAGGCTGCACATTTTTTATGGGTCCTGCCAACACTGCACACTAATGAAAGCCTGGCCAAAGAGTTAATATTGACATTTAAATTTATGGCATGTAGCAGATGCCCTTATCTAGAGAGTACTTTGAAGTCTCCATAAAAACATGTCCTCATGCTAGCTCCCTAGGTCAGGGATTAAGATTACCATTAGTCTACCTTTTTTATGAGCTAAATATGAAAAACACTAGAAAAGGATTTTTAAATAACAAAGTACTAATTTAAATACATGGTGAAGAGGTAGGTCTTGAGTCTTCACTTGAAGATAGCAAGTGACTAAGCTGTTCAGACAGCCACGGAAAGTTCATTCCACTACCTAGGTGCCAGGAGAGAGAACAGCCATGATGTACATCTTCCTTGTACCTTGAGAGCTGGTGAATCCAATCAAGCAGTGCTAGAGGATCAGAGGGAGCATAGTGCAGAGAGGGGTGTGGTGCAGAGTGGTGGAAGCTGGTCCGTTTTTGGCTTTGTAGGCAAGCAGAATTTAAATTTTATGTGGGCAGCTACAAAAAGCTAGTGAAGGGAGTGTAGTAATGTGGTAGTGTAGAAGAACTGTGGGGGGGTTGAAAACAAGTCGTGCAGCTTGTCTTAATTAACCATGTTTAATTTAATTGCATTCTAATGTAAAGCTTTTGTTCATTATATGCTGCCTCTGAATGGTCACACAGTCAAGTGTCAATTACTGTACTTTTACAAATCTTGAATAGTTGACTCCGTTAACAATGGACACGTAAGCATTGCCTGAATATGTGCCTTATTTCTGTTGTACTGAAAATGTATTGGCATTTAAACTAAACATGTCATCATTAATTTCAGCACTTTTATTTTCATCTGTTGCATTTTTCACTTTCCCTTTTTGCCACCTATTAATTTTTTTCTAAGAACGCTCTTTGTTTTTTTTGTTTTTTTGTTGGGTTCCCCCCATCTAAAGACAGCAAACAGAGGCCATCCATGTTGAATCTACCTGAAGTGGCACCAGCAGCTTCAGTTAGGTGTATACAGAAAGCCAGGGCACTGGACATAAGTAATCTTAGGGTCCTGAGTAGACATAGGTTTTCAAAGATAGTTATCCATGTAGGACCTAATTATATATACCTTCAACAGTCCAAGGTTAGTAAGAGTAATAATGTAGGGATTTTTACGGTGAGGTTACATAATATTATGTCACTGTAATGTAGCCCTTAAAAGATAAAATAGAGTGAAAAAACTATATAGAAAGGTTGTTAACGTTGCTAGATCAGCATATAATGACACCATAATTTGAAGAGAACAAAAATAATCCTAGATTCTATTTAATACAGATTAAGGTTCAAATTAATCTAGATTCAATGGCCATCTTCCCTAACCCTTACCATAACCCATTCCATGTGTATTCTATTTGGAGCTAGTCCCACCCATTTGGCAATTAGCAAAGTTAACTAGTTAACAAAACCACCATATAAGGACAAAAAAAAAAAAAAAAAAAAAAAAAAAAAAAAAAAAAAAAAAAAAAAAAAAACCCACACACAACAGTATGCAGCAGCAATGACTAAGAATATTTTCAGTGACAAAATTGAGAATATTAGGTAAAAAACTCAGACAACTTGATAACCAACTACGCAGAAAACAATACAACCACGTCAGTAGAACACACTCAACTAGACTTTTGTTTCCGGAGAAACAACTTATTTGAATTTAAATCTGCCACCTATCGCTCACCGTTAGCACAGATTAGCACATAGAAGCAGCATACCAAATTTTAGGAGTACTACTTGTTGATCACATTTCACATCCGTACGACTTACAGTTTTGTCTCCACCTTTCAGTGGAGAATCAGAAGAGGAGGAGAAGAAAAATCCTAACAAAAACAATGTTTCCAGCACTACATGAAAAAAAAAAATTGGACAAGATTTGTATTGGACAAAATTTTTCATTTACTCCAATATGGCGGACAAACAAAATGGAAGATGACAAATGATATATCTTTGGAATCGGCATAAACAAAAAAAAAAAAACACACCACACCTCCTCATTTTGGACAATGTTTTCAAAAGTTGTGTTTTTACAAAAAACCTTATATCTCTAGAACACTAGATGGCACTGCATTAAAATTTCTCAGGTACCTAGAGGACATGCCATGAATGATCTTGTGATGATGTGTCAAATATTTTAAAAGATATTACAGTTTATGACAATCCATGCAAAATTGGTATCCAAAAATTCACCATGACCCAACAACGAAGATGACGACGACTAACAAACAATAAGGGCCACGCCCCAAATTATAGTTCCTTATGTGAACTTTCTGAATGAGTTTTTTGGTACATCATGATTAGTAACCTAACCTCCTATTATAATGTTATAGTTGAAGTGGAAACATGTAGTGTGATGCGTGTTAACATTTCTTCAAATCATGTATTTAAAACATGCTAGAAGATTACAGTACAGGGTTATACTTTTTTCCCCCCTAAAAGTGTATTCTTATACACTTATAGTGAGTATTGTGTATAGTGAGTATAGTGAGTAAAAAATAGTGAGTATTGCCCAATCATTTATTATCTTACTGCACCTTTGAAGGGCAAACTTCTGCACTTCCTGCCCAATGCGACGCACAACCGATCCGCCCTGCTCCTCCTGTGCTAGGATTGACATCATGGCTTGAGCAAAAAGGTATGTGTGCTCACCATGACACACCATCTTCTGCACAACAGACAACACGCATGCAATTAATGCAGTAGATTTGACATGGAAAGTAGAAAATAGTACAGACTCAACTACAAAGCCATCAGGAAATGTTACATTTTAAATAAAAGAAATTTGGAGCAATTAAGGACTCTGTCTTATTTTACATCTTATAGTTTCTTGAGCGGGACACGTCACTTTGATGTCAGCTCTGCCTTCTGGTTGAAGAAACATAGCAAGAGTCTATAGTGATTATTTATATAGATTATAGCCAGAATTTGAAGTCATAATTTTTTTCCTAAAATGTTTTGTTGTGCTGTTGAGTGTCAGAATTGGAAAAGTGTTAATAAACATGTTAGTTTTTACCACATACTATTGAAACCAATATTTTTCCAGAAGACAGTTGTAGTTACAGGCAATTAGGAGGGATAATTGATCCGAGGAGCTCTGCCTTGCACTTACTTAAGTAGCTAACTATCATATTGGTGAAGTTGACTTGCTAAAAATTTAACAGGCTTATCTTGCTAGTTAGTCACTTGTTATGCCTAATTTATATTGCTTTAACAAACCTATGTAGCATGCGTAAAATCTACACAAAGTAACTAGCTACCTAATGCTAAATAGCTAAAGCCGGGTTCACACTGTATGATTTTGTCCATGATTTGGTCATCCGAGACAAATTTTGAGAATCCTAAAAGCTTCCTATAATCCTAGGCCAAAATCTGAAGTCTTTTTTCGCTAGTTTGACATGTTCCCCAACAGCCGATTAATGGCCGTTGCAATCAAATTTTTCCTACGATTAAATTCTGGCAGTGTCAGAAGATTCGAGGCACAGTCCTGTAGTGTAGGTTCTCCTACTCCGTACAAGTCTTCTCGTGTGCATCGGTTTTTCACTTCTTGACTGTCATACAGTCTGACATTAATGACAACTGAGATCCTACAGTGTGACATGGCTTACAGCGGGGATCAAGTTCGTACAGTTTGACAAGCAACAGTCGCAAAGGATTATTAAGCCTGGTGCACACTGTGCAATTTTTAAGTCACTTTCTTAGTGAAGAGTTGCCTATAGGGTCAGCCCATCTCAAGTGATCCAATACAGGTTGCTCAGCTGTAGTGGTCCAATACAGGTTGGTCACACCAGATATTGAATGCAAAGGTTCATATATTTTTGCCACTCCCAAATATGTAATATTGGATTGTTTACCTCAATAAATAAATGACCAAGTATAATATTTTTTCTGATTTGTTTAATTGGGTTTTCTTTTTTTTACTTTTAGGACTTTTGTGAAAATCTGATGTTTTAGGTCATATTTAGACAGAAATATAGAAAATTCTAAAGGGTTCACAAACTTTCAAGCATGACTACCTTGTAACGTGCTCTAGAGATCAGTTTTTGTTCCAAGGAGCTAGGTCCATCCTAAGCAGAGACTGAGGTTTCCGTAAACAGCTGTATAACAAAACTTTGTTGTGTGCTATGACACAAAGATGGTCGCCATAGCTAAACCAAGTAAAAAAAAAAAAAAAAAAAAATTAATGGTGGTTTTGCATTGCCAATACATGGAGATACAATACATCTTGCAAAAAAAACAAAACAAAAAAAACTCCCCCAAAAAAAACAACTTTAAAACAGTCAAGCAACCAACTTATTACACCACTTGAGATGGAATTGACACGTTTAGCTACATAAACCTGTCTTCAGCTTATATGAGTTTATGGCTTTCAAAAGACGACATATTTGACATTGCAATCGTAAAATATTATGTCTTGAATGTAAATTTCTCTCTAGTAAAAACACTCAGTCTATGAGATATGTATAGATTCCCTTATGAAAATATTGCAACAGCAAGGCCAATTCTTCTTTTTTTGCTATACAATGAAGATATTTGAGAGATCAAAAGATGAATACAAGATGATACATAAGACTTTCTGCTTTCCACATTTTTACATTTAGACACATTAAATAACTTGGAACATGACATTTTGTTTGAACCGACTCATTTTTCAAGTGATCAAAAATATTGGAACACATGACTGACATGTTTCTTCTTGTCCAGATGTGCCCTTTTAAATTGATTGTGGCGAGGCGAAAACCACTGCTAACCCAGAAGAACAGTAAGTCTCGTCTGAATTTCGCCAAAACACATCTTTATGACCCTCAAACCTTTTGGGAGAATGTTCTGTGGACTGATGAGTTGAAAGTGGAATTGTTTGGAAGACAGGGGTCCCATTACATCCGGTGTAAACAAAACACAGAATTCCACATAAAAGAACACCATACATACAGTCAAGCATGGTGGTGGAAGTGTATCGGGATGCTTTGCTGCCTTAGGGCCTGGGCAACTTGCAATAACTGAGAAAAACATGAATTCTGCTCTCTACCAGAAAACCCTAAAGGAGAATGTCCGGCCTTCAGCCCATAAGTTGAAACTCAAGCGCAACTGGATTATGCAGCAAACCAATTATCCAAAGCATAGGAGTAAATCTTTCTCCAGTCATTGCTGCTAAAGGTGGCACAAGCAAATTTTATGTTTAAGGGAGCAATTAGTTTTTCAGATTGGTGATGGGTGTTTGATAACTTTTTTGCTTCAATAAAAAAAAAAATTAAAACTGTATTGTGTGTTTATTCAGGTAGCCTTTGTTATGTTGTATTTCGTTTGAAGATAAAATTATTTAGTATGAGATGTACACAAAAACAGATGTAAAAAAAGACTTTCACAGCACAATATATAGAGGCCATATTACAATATGTAAAAACAGTAAGAATCAGGCCAGATTGGAATTCACAAAGAAATTCAGAGATGAGCTACAAAAGTTCTGGAACCAAGATTAAACTCTACCAAAGTGATGGAAAGGCCAAGGTTTGGGGAAAGAAAGGATCTGCTCACGACCCACAACATATGAGCTGATCGGTCAAGCACAGTGGAGGTAGTGCCATGGCTTGGGCTTGCATACCTGCTTCTAGAATGGGCTCACTTATTATTGATGATGTAACTTATGATTATAGCAGGATTTATTCAGATGGCTACAGTAATATTCTGTCTGCCAATTTACAGAGAAATGCATCCAATATAATTGAACTTCAGTAGAACTAAGGAATGTCATCGTGCAGCAAGACAATTACCCAAAACACACTGCAAACACAACAAAGAGCTTCATCAGGGGAAAAAGTGGAAAGTTTTGGACTGGCTAAGTCAATCACTCGACCTTAACCTAACTGAGCATACATTTCATCTCTTCAGGAGACTGAAGGGAAAAACACCCCAAAACAAACAACTGAAAGATGTGGTACAAGCCTGGAAAAGCATCACAAAAGAAAATGTGGGTCACAGGCTTGTAAGCAAGCGATATGTAACCAAACATTAAGTATTAATTACTTTAAGACTATCTGTTCCAATACTTTTGCTCACCTAAAAAGTGATTCTTATATAGCAACTGCCTTGATAAGTGAAATAAATTGGCATTTCATACAGACTAACAGAAACAAAATACATTGTTTTCTAGTGTAACCATGGTTTTAAAGAAGTGATACATTAACAATAGCATGTAATGCGTTTTCCAAAGCTTACAGCAAACTCAGGTAGGTTTTTCTCTAGGTTTTGTTCTCCCCCATCAAGCAGTGTGGAGAGTGAGGTACGCAACACTCGGGAGAAAACTTCCAGCTGCTGACAGGCTGTAGATACACTTGTGATCTCCCCTTGGTATCCTGCATCCGAGATCAGCTGACCATCAGCAAGGGCAATGAACATACAAAGCAGAAAGAAAAGACTCACTTATGATAATGGTAACTTTGCTAAAGCATAAAAAAAAAAATTAACCGTATAGTTGAAAGAACATCTAATTTTATAAATAATATTTTTATTACTGCTATATAATCCTTATATAGGGAAACTGATTGCACTCTATACAAATTCTCACTGAGAATTTTGTGTTACCTTAACAGTAAAGTTGAGCATTAAGCAGTCTGGATGAGCTTCAGCTAGTTTGTAAAAGAGATCTCTCCATGTAGTGTGAGCAATCATTTGCTCTAGCCATGCAGGTGTCTGGAAAAGAAGAAATAAGCAGATTACACACATTGAAAATCCATAAAAATTAAATTCATTGGTATTTAATTGAAATGATGTAGTTGCAGATGCGGTCTTATACATGGCAACATTTAATCATAACAATAAATAATTTAGAAATAATTAAAAAATAATTAATAAATAGTTTAAAAGCAAGGCGTTACCTCTCCCTCTACTGTGAAAATAGAGTCAGCTTTTTGTGGGTCAAAGTGTTTGATGAGGAGGCTCTTCAGATGGTTCTCTACTCGTTCCTGCACCTGAGCTGGCTCCACACCTAGAAACATATGTATAGGAAATGATACCACTTACACTGGACATGCAAGGTACATACCACCAATGCAGGGGTTTCACTGTCTCAGTGATCAGTCTCAATATTTCAGTCCCATAGAATGTCTCCTTTTTAAGTTTAGAATTTTATTAGAAATTAAAATAGGTCAAAATTATGAAAACCTCAATTTTAGTTGAGAACAATAATAATCAAGGATTTGGTGTTTGAAGGCTTAGTTCTAAATAGTTTGGCTTCATGCAATAAAGTAATAATCACAACAAGGTAACAAGATGTTCAATAATATAGCATTCATTGAAATAGAAAAGAACAAACAATTAACTATGAAACTAATTCTAAATAGGAACAGACAAAGAAGAGCTGCATGTGTGCGAGAGAGAGGACAGGAATGTGCGCATATTTGGGAAAGAGTGCGCACACAGACACTGAACAAGCTCTAGGGCAGAGCGTGTCCACACATAGATGCACACAGTCTGCTCTAGAGCTTGAGTGTCCATGTGCGCATTCACACTGAGTTTATAAAAAATAAAATAAATAAATAAAAATTATAACCACTAGAGATATGTGGCCCTACCTCCTGGTCTGTGAAACAAGGAGAACAACATTGAAGACAAATATGTGAGGGACTTTAAAAAGACTTGCACGGGGTGAATGGCTATAAACTAGAAACTGGCTATAAACTGATAGAAACTATAAAAGAAATTTCCAATGACAATAAGTTCCAAAGTGCAGTAACGTTAATGGGAATAACCATAGGGATTTTGGATCTTGTTTTTCCACAACATAAACAGAAATCACTGACTGAGTGACTGTGTTAGTATGCATACAGTTAGATCACATGCAAAAGGTGCAACGGTCCCATTGTTTAAAAGAATGCTGATTTTAACTAACAGTTTGCAGCTTCAAATTACTCAACTTTTAAAGAAATAACAGTGAACACTATCTTTTCCTGCCGAGTCTTACTTGAAGACTTTATTTCGTCATGAGCATAAGGATGCAGCTCGTGTAAATGAGTGCCGATGTGGCCTTTGAAGGGGTTGTCCTCGTTGGTTGTCTTTTGTCTTCATGCATGCATGTAATGTGCATGTTGATCCGTCTGTAGATTCACTCCCTGACAAACATTCGGTCACTTCATAACTTGCAGAGGTCCAGCCATCCAATGAGATTGAAAACTGCTGTTTCTCTTACCGTCAAACGTGAGAGCAAACTTGCACAGAAAAAAAAAAAATTAAAAAATAAATAAATAAAAAAAAAAGACCAAAAAAGCGTGATGCTAACTGGTTGCATTGGTTGATTCTATGCCATTGGGAGAGGTGAGCATTTCTCCAATTACGATCTCATATGAGAGAAAAGTAGACCTCCTCTTTGCAGCTAGATCACGCATGCCGATCAGCCTAAGAGAGGGAGTTTTTTATGGTTCATCCCAGTTACCCGTTGGACCCAGGGGGAGCAAACAAAGGCTGGTGAAGTCCTTTTGATGGTTCGCATGGGTGACGTATAATCATCTTAAGTACGTCCTGTTGCTGTAAAAGAACTTAAATAAAGGTGCACCCCCTATATATGGATGTAGGGTACCTACACATACAAAGCTAAAATTTGTTGACACTACAAACTTAACATTCTTACAGCTCTTTTACACTGATGAAACGGTTGTCATTATTATAATTTCAATGTAGACCTTACTTGCAATGTATGGTAAGGGAGAAAGGTGTAAGGTTATGAAGTTTCAAAGCTAACAAAAGTATTTGAATATGAATTTAACATTTTTAAAAACATTTTATATACACATTAAATTTTTAAAAATTGTGATGTATAAACATACATTTTTAAATGCATGCTGAAAACAGTCAAAATGATAGGTTACAGTTTTCATAACCCTTTATACAGAAGTATATATGTTTACAGAGTGGCCAACTCAACATTTAGATGGTCAATCATCTGCTACGCTCACACCCATGAAGTGAAGAGACGAGTAGTATAGATAAGTGAAGAAAAATGGAATTTAGGAATCCTAATGATTATAGGAATAATAAATATAGGAATATGTAATATTTACTAAGCACAGAGTGTTTAACATCACTGTAGTAGAAAACATGCTATTTGTGTAGAACATAAAAATCTTGCTTTTTGACTACTCTGAAAGTGCTTATTTTCCTGGGAATTCCCAATGCTAGAAAAAAAATTCAGGATTTTGAGCTTTTGCAATCACAAATGAACACAAAATCAAGGAACCACTGCAATATTTACAGGACCTTGCAATTTTACAAGATTACCACAGATTTGGGCCAAGATGCATCATGTGACATCATCAAAATGTGCATTCAGAAAACCCCTTCACAGTTCATGTACATCAAACATGAGTACAGCTAAAAAGGTCTCATTTACTCACAAACATCACTGTGAAAGACCGTGCAAGACAATTTTGTGCAATTGCAATGTCACCAATTCAAGCAGTTTTTCGCAAAAAAGCAGCAAAATCTCTGCAACTTGCACCACAAATTTTGAAAAAAGCCACAGGAAAATCAAGCTTTTTTTGCTGCAACAATCACAAAAAACTCTACAAAATCTTGTACAGACTGTCCAGTGCTTCCCCAAAATGTAATCTGCTGGTTACAATGCATTTCCATATAAATCCTACAAACACATTCACAAGATATCGTGCTAACAAGAAACTCGGACGGACACACACACACAGACAGATGCACAAACCTGAAAACAATTAATCCACTACCTAGTGGCTGAGCCATTTAAAAAATGACAATCAACAAGTATAAATTATATCCATGCTTATAAATTAAATTAAAGCTACAACAACTAATCTATAAAATCGATAATAATCGATTATGAAAATCATTGACAAAGAAACTCATTATCGATTAGTTGGTCTGCACACAGCACATAGGAGAGTACATACCAAAGTTGTGTCCCAAATAATGTACTATACACTTAAACTGTGCACTAGGTACTCTACCATCTACTATATGAATTTTAGAAAGGTAGTATCATCTCAAATGGAATGCACAAGCACAAACCTGATGTTTATAACCAAAATACTCCACTGTGTGCAGGGGGTTAGGGAAATTGGTACAATTGTGATATTTCCTCTTAGTGTTAGTTTGTGTGTACTAATTGTAATTCCTTTTTATGTTTATCAATAATCTTGGTTGAGACTCACCCATCTGAATGAGCCACTCAGCCAGCAGGTTCACCGTTTGGGCCACAGCAGAATAATTCTCAGACAGGAGTTGAATAACATGCTCAGGGGAACCACCTGCCTGGAAATAGCTGGAGTGGCAAAAGACACAAAGGACAAACTACATGTGTTTCAGTTGTTAAAGGGATAGTTCACCCAAAAATGTGTCTCATCAATTACTCACCTTCATGTCGTTCCAAACCCATAAGACTTTCGTTCATCTTTGTAAAAATAATACACCCCATGGAAATTGTTCTTTTTGACATATTTGGACAAGCAAACACTCATTCGTGACAAAAAAAAAAAAAACAAAAAAAAAAAAGTCCACTCTTGCGTCAACACACCATGCAGGGGTCATTATTCTCTCACGAACGTGCGTCGGAGATCTATGCGGAAGTGAAGATATTTTGTGAATAAAGACTTAATTTTAGGGTTTTTTTGTGCACACAAAAAGCATTTGTATTGCTTCATAAAATTGGGATTAAACCACTGGAGTCACATGGATTACTTGTACAACGGCTTTATAAACTTATTGGAACTTGAAAGTTTTGGTTACTTGTACTGTAAAAGGAGGGAAAAAACTCCCAGGCTTCATTAAAATGTCTTCATTTGTGTTCTGAAGATGAATGAAAGTCTTATGGATTTGGAACGACATGAGGGTACAAAATTGTTGACAAAATGAATATTTTTGGTGAACTATCCCTTTAATGAGAAAACAAATAATTTCTGTGGTTAAGCTAGCTGCTCTTCCCGTAACCAATTAAGCCAGCCACCTGTAAATTCTAGGGGGCGCCGCTTTTAGACACAAAATCATCATTTTAAATAAATAAGTAACAAAATGAGCACACAATAATTCACAGTATTTAGAGTTTAATGAGACACTATAAAGCATTAAGCCAAATTAAAATTCATTAAAAACATATTTCAAGAAACTATATTTAGGGTCCAAGCACTGAAAGCGCACAGGGCCATATTGTTTTCCTAAGAATTCACCCCTTTTTGCACAGTACATAAACTTGGTGCATATATCATACAAACCTGTACATATATTTACAAAACTCAGTACACATTATCATCATTGACCTGAGCAACTATCGCACAGACAATCATTAGCTCTGCCCAACAGAAAGTCAGCCATTGTTGATTTTGTGAACAGTGCATGCAGTGATCTTTTAAATACTCCTCTTAGGGGATTAATATGATTATCACCAAACTTGGTCAACATTATGCCAAGCCATTGACGAACCTAAATTTTTGATATCTCGAATGGTTTCACCATGGCGAGGCAATACATTTATGGCAAAAAAAGAGAAAAGGAAGCGTCTCATATCTTCCGAGTGCATTGAGGGATTTAGATGAAACTTGAGCTGTATATTCTGAGTCACAGTCAGAGCACCACCAACTGGCAGTAGAAAGTGTATGACTTGCATCTGATTTTGGAATAATACTCTCATATTTACCTGAATCGCGTCAAACATGTATGTCAAGACAAAGCTGATGTAAAATTGTGAAAGGATTTTTGATATCTTAAATAATGTTGCCATGGTAATGCATCAAACATTAACAGTCTGAGTCTTTAACCAGGAGTCTGACTCTTCATGTACACCAGCGACGAAAAACTAGCCTCACAGAGATATGTTGATGTGAATAGGAGAGTTTTTTGCCATGTCACCAAGTTCTCTGTATTCTGCGCTCACGGATTTCCAAAAATCCACCAGTGGCTTCTCTGCGAACCTCTGTGTGTTGCTTTGGTGTAGGAGCTGGCGGATGCTCACTTTCCGCGCCATTACTACCAAGTGTCTTAAAACCGTGCACGTACAAATTAACCGTGGTTTCAGGAAGAGCGACTGGTTTAACCGCACTTTTTCGGCGTTACACAGTACTCACGTTTTCAGCGTGTTAAACACTGTGGGCTCCATGATGTAGTCCCTACTGGAGAACTTCTGCAAGCATTCCTCCTGGACTTTATCGTCTGCCTCTGTGTCCGCGTAGCCGTCTTCTTCCTACAGAAAGTAACAATATGATAACAACTGAAGAGAACGCGAAACGTCTTAAATTATACAAATTTATATGAAAAAAAAAAATCCCATGTGTTAGTTTGCTGATGTTGTTTCTGTTCCGTTTTTCCATAAAGCGTCCTAATTTCACAAGTGATTTTACACTGCGAGCTAAATAGCAGCAGTTAAAATGTCAAGAGTAAACAAACAAACAAAAATCAAGTTTAAGCTTTACAGTGAGTAGTATTCACCGCATGAGCCTCTTGCCCATCCCACTCTCCAGCGCCGCTATAGTATTCATCCATAGTTAAGCGTCGTAAAGAAATGCGCCTAACTTGTTTTTATAGGTGGTTGCCTTTACAATCACGCCAGACTCTAAAGAGCTGGCGCACATATATTACGTCATATGACGACAATTTAGCGTGTCCTTAACGTATTTCTACGGAATGTCTAAGCGGTCATGCAGTATTAATTGTTTTTCTGTGATCTCGACATAACAAAAGTTGTTTTCTCATGGTTTCGACTTTTTTTGTGTGTATTCGACACCCATCGTCCCGAAGTCTGGGTTTTTGGTAAGGTCTGTGGGAACTTAAAGCTCAAGATGTTTTCACGTTTTATTCAACGACATAAAATACACCAGCAGCTATCCCAAGTCTACCGGAAGTTCCGGGAGTCTCCTTCCGCATTTTAATAGCGGCTCCATGACACCCGCAAATTATATACAATATATGGAAGCCCGTTTCCGGAAGCCCGTTAAAAATCATGTTTTGAGAAAACAGCTTTTGGTTATGTCAAGGTCATGAAAAAGCGGCTTTTGTTATGTCATGATCATGAAAAGACAAAAAAAAAAAAAAAAAAAAAAAAAAGAAGAAGAAGAATGCATGACCGCTTAAGGCGGTACATTACCGGGAAGACAGGGAGACGTCACACAAAGGTAACCATCCCAGCCTTGGATTAGATTCAGTTCCCTCAATGGACTGCCATGGAGCTCCAAGATCCTTAGGATAGATTTTTTTGCTATCCTGAATATTTTCTTGTGGCCTGCCAGTTTTATTTTGCAAGCCTAGCAGAACCCAAGCCGGAGGAGAAGCAATGGTTCAAGGTCATGTGGTAACGGTTCTTTGGACCAGCCCGCCAGTGGGTGCGGCTCCTAATGGCCAAAGGAGCCATGGAACTTGGGACTGTAACCCAGTTTGTGGGAATATTTGTGATGGTGTTCGGGAGTCCGGAATCAGGGGTCAGCCTGGCAGATAAACCTGCCCTGTCGTTCACCGACTATTATATGCAGGCAAAGATGGTGGCCTCCACACCAGAGCCCCAAACTGAGACCCATGAGGTGGTCTCGCCTGCCGAGCTCCAGCCAGAGGTCTACGTGGTGACCTCAGCTCCAGAACTCCAGCTCGAAACATACGAGAGGGGCTCACCCCCAGAGCTCCAGCATAAAGTCAAGTTCCTGCTAGAGGTCAACGAAGTGACCTCCCAAGCCCAGTTCCTGTCCGAGGTCGAAGAGGCGACCTGTCAAGCCAAGTTCCTGTCCGAGGTCAACGAGGCGACCTCCCACGCCAAGTTTCAGCTAAAGGTCAACGAGGTGACCTCCCATGCCAAGTTCCTGCCTGAAAACAACATCATGACCAACCAAGTTATGCTCACACCAGAGTTTGCTGACATGGACAACCAAGTTCTGCTCACACCCAGGTCTGTTGACACAGCCAACCAAGTTCAGCCTGCAAAGTTGATGAAGGATGCCGCTCCGCCTTCTTGCTCCGCTGAGGACACCGCTCCGCCTTCCTGCTCCGCTGAGGACGCCGCTCCGCCTTCCTGCTCCACTGAGGACACCGCTCAGTCTCCCGCTTCACCTGAAGACATTTTGCCCAAAGGGCCAGGACCGCCAGGGGAGGAGAGTGTGTTCTGGCACTCCTGGAGGAGCACCCTTTGGCAGGGGCTTCTGTCACAATTTCCCCTTGAGCTAGCACTGCAGTGTTGCAGCGTGCTCGGAAAACCGAAGCGCGAGCCCGTAGCATGAGACACGCAAACGCACGATTTTCGGTCTTCAGTGACATTGACCTTGTTTACTTTGGACACGTGCTTTTGTTATGGTTATGTTCTGTCTCCACCCGTTTTGTCATTGGTTGTTTCCCGAATGTGTCACCATTGTTTTCAGCTGTCCTGTGTTTCACCTATGATTACGTTTATCATTTAAACCCCTCGTGTCTCTTTGCACAGCATGTAGTATTGAGTGTATTTTCCTTACCAAGCCGTTGTTCCTTGTTTTCGGTTTGATTCATATTTATTGCCTGTGTTTCTCGTTTCGGATCTAGCCTTGCCCAGTTTATGCCTGTTTATAGATCGCTTGACCCATTGCCTGTTTTGACCATACTCTTGTATCATGATTTGGATTTGTCGGCCTGTCTCTCTCAAATAAAAGTCTTTAACTGCACTTGCATCTGTAAATAATGTGACAACCGGGGTGCAAATCGTTATTCTTTAAAAAGAATATATTGTGCAATGATGAGATCTGCAATAGTAGTATTTTTGCTATAATGGTACTATTTTTGCATCAGCATCTTTGATAAAAGAGGTAAATGGCATTCGTTTCCAAGCTTTAAGATTTTGTTGTGGTGCATTCAGATCATCTCCAATAATAGCTTTGTGGGTGGAAGCAGGGGAAATGCCTTTAGACATCAGAACTAAGAATTGTTTACTGGACTTCGGTAAAAGGTCATACTAAAAATCACCCAGTTAAAATGTATTGAAGGATTGCTGGGAATATGAATATAATCAAATACATAGCTTTGGATGGGTTGCAAATAATCAGGCATAAGAGAATATGTAATACCCCCTTGGATCTTTTCAATAGTAGACCTCCAGTGGAAAGACAGTATCAATGATAAATGTAGAAATGTTCCACATATAGCGGTTCAAAAGTATTTGGATCAGAAATATTATTCAGATTTTGCAGATATATATATGGATGGTTCGAAAGATCCTGATAATGGGTGTACAGCAGCTGCAGTTTACATTCCAGACAGCACAGAATTGCAAAAAGGACATGTGATCATGTATCAGTCTATGCAACAGAACAAATTGCTATTAATTTGGCTCTACAATGGATTGAAGAAACTTGCCCTTAAAATGTTGTCACATGCTCAGACTCATTCAGTGCTGACTAGTTTAATAAGTGAATGGTCTTGCAGGATGAGCGTGAGCAGTGGAGTGCATTGCCTATTGTTTTCTCTTTGACAATGGTACCTGCTGCTCCAAGTGTTTCTGGGGCTCTTTCTGAGTGGTCCTTGGCTCTTGGGTTACTCTTCTGACTATTCTTTTGACTCCCTGGTCAGAAATCTTGCAAGGAGCTCCTGTGCGTGGCTGGTTGATGACGGAGTGACGTTGCTTCCACTTGTGGATAATGGCCCTAATGGTGCTGAAGTTTTGAAATATGTCTGTATCTGATTCCATCAATATGCGTTGCAACAATAAGGTTTTGAAGGTCTTGGGAGAGCTCTTTGCTTTTACCAATCATGAGATGTTTCTTGTGTAACACCTTTGTAACGAAAAGCCTTTTTATAGACCATCAATTTACTAACCTAGCTGATATTAATTTGAATAGATAGGCAGTATAATTACTTATGCATTTCAGCTGATTCCTTACCTTACCTTGCCTTGGAGAACTGCTTTTTCTTACTGTGTTTCAATACTTTTTTTTTTTCCATGTATCATTCCACTTTATTACACATAACTTTATTTATGGACTTTAACGTTGTGAATTCTTTACATTTGTGAATTTCTTGAGTTAATACTGATGACTGGTGAAAATTTCATGTGAATAGCCTCATTGGAAATATTTACTGAAAAAAATGTTGATGCATTCAACACTTATTTCCCGCACTGTATATCTAAGGGTGTTTAGGGGGAAGTGGAATGAACCCACAAGCAAAGGACCATACACAGTGGAAAGAGCAACCCCAACAGAAGTACAGGTGGAAGGTAGTATCACCTGGTATCATTTGAACCATTGTACTAGAGTACCAAGACTCAGATCTAGGGGCCAGGAAGAAGGTCCGGCTGTTGAAGAAGAGAAAGATCTAGTGGCTGACACCTCTGAGGAATGTCAGGAAGAAGTAGGAGAGGGCTTAGATGAAGGTGAGAGAGAACCAGAGGCAGGCCCATGTCATGAAAAAGAAGGAGATGAACCAGGACCTGCAGAACAGGAGAGAGAGGATGATTCTGTTGTATCTGTTACACCTGAGCTGGAGGGTGAGACTGATCCTAGTGTTGAGCATGATATTGATTTACCTGTTGCAGTTCCTCCCACTGACCCAGGCCCTTCAAATGACCACTCTCTCCAAGCAGAATTCCCCAATAATAAACAGAATGTAAACATAACACAAATGTAACTCAAACACAAAACATGCGAGCATCTCTCCCTCCCTTTGGCGTCTCCAGCTGCTCCTTATCCCTCTCTCCCGCTGATTAGACTCTTTGGTGCCAGGCATGCAACCTCACAGCCTGGCCCCTCCCTCCTCCTCGCCACACTCCTCTGTGACCAGGCTCAGACCCCTGGCCTGATGTACACCCCCTCCTCCTCTTTCGAGAGGAGAAGTGCTGCCTTCCAGCTACACCTCCTTCAGCTGGCCGGCCCCGCATCCTGTAAGCAAGTGGACAGACAAGGGGAGGGAGAGAGGAGAGAGAAGGAACAAGAGGGGGCGCACGCAAGAGGGAAAGAGAGGAGAGAGAGAAAGAAAACGTATTCTCCACAGGGACGTTAGCTGGACTGTTAATCATCCGGGGCTGAGCCCAGATTCTTCTCAATCAAAAAAAACTTTTTAAAGGCATACTAATAAATAGACCGTTACATGCATTTTTTTTTCTTGTACGTGAAGGCTAATTGCTTAAAAAATGTGAAAATTGGACAAAATGTTGGATTTTATCAGCAAACTTCCCTCAGGTGTTATCACTGTTTGCAGGACTACCAGACCAACAAAATATAAAACTTTTTGGCTATCTAGCTCAAGACTAGGCTAGTTTGGTGTTGCTAGCCAAGGGGAGGCACAACTAAGCTATCACTGTATGAGTTTAGCTGCTTCAGTGCCATGCAAAGTATGTTAACTGTCCTTATTCTCTGCTCATATCATATTCACGTAACTTGGAACTCAGATGTGGTGTGTGAGCAAAATACATTTGTGTACTCTTCTAGGCTGCTTCATTACAGCTCTTGATGAAGCAATGGAGACTTAAAATGGCTGACTCCCTGATCAGTGCCCTAACTACTGAACTAGGGAGTTGGTTGAGACGTACCCCCCATCTTTCTGTCTTTCCGGAGTTATTACAAGGAAATAACGTCATGTGATTTGGACATGGGGCAAGTTTAAAGAGTTAAGATTCCACGCCACTTGCTCAGAACAAGTAGTGCTGCTCACTAAAACCAGGATGCACTTTGAAATATGCTGGTTTGAGTGTGAAATAAGCATTAAAAATTAATCAACATTAATAAAAGGCACAGCCTGTAACAGAATGTCACCTACAAATATCAATTATTTGCTTTAAAGTTCTAAATTATTGCAATAATTAAGAAACACAAACAAAAATGTCATGTGAAAAAATAAATACACCCCGTTGTTGACTTTTTTGACATATTTGGACAAGCAAACATTTGATCCTCTTTGAAACAGTGCTTATTAATAAAGATGATCCACAAAGAATTCAAGGGTCATAAGCAAAAAATAAACACCAGGTTCAGATTTATTCACTCAGTGATTTTTGATTACACGTAAATGAAGTAATTCTGAATGACTCATCCAAAAATAAAAATCACAATGGTCAGGATATCTTAAGGTTCTGAAGCCAGTCAGTTCAAACAAGTTTGAGAATAATCACCAAATTACAGTTAATTGTGTAAATAGAACTGAGATGCAGCTGGATTCAATCAGTAAAACATTAGAGGGCATGACCAGTCTCTGAGGATGTGGAGAGAAAAAGAAAAAAAAAAAAAAAAAAAAAAAAAAAAAAAAAAAAAAAAAAAAAAACAAAAAGTCTAATGGGTAGTTTCACTCTATGGGGAAAGTCACTCTTCTCCTATCGATCAGGCCTCTGAAGACAGAAGACTTTGGCTTTATGGTCCCCACCTGCTGTCACAGCCATGGAAGCGTCTCTGGAGAAGAGATGGAGGAATGTAAAAGTATAGTGGTTAGATGCTGGCAACATGTCTATAACTAAAGGGTGTCCCAAAAGTCTCCATACATAGTGGTAGGGCTGCACAATTAATCGAATATTGATCTCGATTACGATTTTGACTGCCCACAATTACAGGAATATGATCGACTGTGATATTGACGTTTAAAGTTAGTCCTCCGCTCATAGAAAACTCCACTACATATCAAATCAAGCGCTTCCTAAACTTACAGCCAGTCACCATAGAGTGGCGCACAGATGACGTCATTTTGTAACGCCAAAACCCGGAAACGAGCTAGCATTTTAGCGCTTGTGCTGCCAGCTTCGCTTCGGGTTTCAAAGCACGCGGTGAGCTCCAGCGCTTGTGCGAGGGGAAATCATGACACTATAATGTTGTTAAATGGGACTACAGAGGTTGCCGGGGACATTAAACGTCATCACGGCAAACATGAAAAAACTTTGCAGATAAACTGGGTCAGGTATGCTGTGCACAACTCCCCAAAAAAACACATGGATGAAGATTCATCCACAGAGTAAATCTGTATTATGGAAAATTATTTAACTCAAGTTTGGAAAAGTTTGTCGGAAGCTTGGTGATGGTGACTATGAAGTCGAGCGACCGTGGTGTAGTTTGTTTATTGCATACGGTTAGCTTTTTATTTCTGGCGATTGTATTGAGGCTTCAAACTTCATAAAAGTTGTGTTCATTTGTGAAAATTATCTTGATGGACAAAACGTGTTAGTGTCGTAAACTTTTGTTGATCACAGAGCTTTTTTTTTTTGCAATAATCCAAAAGCCTATGGGAAAATCCTAATGGGTTTTTGTCGAGGGAACCGGTGTGATGATACTTTCGGGTTCCGGTACAAAATGACATCATCCTTGTACCACTCTATTGGGTGATTTGGCTGCGTCTCTCCTCCTGTAAACACTGTTATTGCCTTTTCTGCATAGCCCTGAATTGTTTTCATTTGGTTGTATATTGTTATATTTGATTGCATATTTTCATTTGTATGATGACATTTTTATATTTTTACTTATCCTATATTTTGGTACAATTTTATTTATGTTTTGCTTCTATGAGATGATGTACTTTAAGGATCAGTCTCATTTGATGCAAAGATTTGTACATTAACAGGAATGTAGCACAACATGGAGGTGAAAGCAGTGGTCTGTTCATTTAAATGTGAAAGTGCAATAAAAATATTTTGTCCCTAAAATCAATGAATAATCGTGATTATCATTTTGACCATAATCGTGCAGCCCTAACAGTGCCTGTACTGCGAGAATCGATAAAAATTAAACCAAATATTCAAATATTTTATGTATTAATTTAAACATGTGGCAACATTTATCAAGTGTGTTGTTAAAGAAAGAGCATATTCACAACATGATTTACACATCCTGATTATCACGGATAGTTGTGTATTTGTCTCATTTTGTGCAGATGCAGGTTGTGATATTGTGTTTATGGTGTGTATGAATCTAATTGTAGGATGCGTTTTGGGTGAGTTAATTAACCTGCTAGTAAAGCACATTAGTTTAGTGATTTTCATTCACTCAGCTCAAGCAGGTCATTCCTGCTGATATTTACTTGCCACACTCACATCTTTATCCCCACCACTTTTCAAAATAATGTGACGCCCATGTATTGCTACTTTGAGGGACTAGCTTATTTTTAAAAAATGCTTATTAATTGAACACTCAACTGAGCTGAGGTTCGAACCCGGTGGATGGCATACTACACCCTGCATATTACCGCTGCACTAATCACACGGTTTAGCCATGTTCTTTTAAATACTATTAGTTATTGTACCTGTACTACATGACTCGATCACGCTCACTTTATATAATTCAATCTTGTTTATAATGAAATTTGTTTAAATTAGGTTTATCATAAGTTTTGATGAGAAACGTAATATTTTTAAATGAACCTTATGTAATATTTTTTCTTTCATTCCAATTTTTTATTGTACTGTGTTCAGCTACAGTATGTTGTTCCATGCGAAACCTGGTGGTTATTGTGTGAAGCACAACAAATTAATTTAAATTCTAAGAAGCGTGCCTGCAGGGTGCAGCATGATCACGTGACGAATCATGTGAACCCGAGTGAAAATGAGCACTCTTAAAAGGCCACATGTGTACTGAAGAACAAACTGCTTAAAAAGTTAATGCTGGCTAATAGTGTTGTAAAATTATAGATTTTTCAATACATATTGATTCTGAATAATTGAAACAATACTCATTTTCCGCAGTATGATGTGAGCCTTCAAGGACTGTCAAATCTCTGACCATTTTGGTGCATCCTTCTGGGAAGGTGGTGAGCTTCACTTTTAGGGTCTCCAGTTTGTCTTCAATGAGCTCTACAATGTTTATTACAGCCTAAGTTGAGCTGTCAGCCAGGAAGAACTCTTTGTAAAAGTGAGGATGGTCAGCTTGACACCTCGCTGATTCACACCAGCTAGTCCACATTGTGTGTCCTGCCTCAGGGGGCAACCCATCATCTTTTTTCAGTTCAATTCAATTTTACTTGTATAGCACTTTTTACAATGGTCATTATCTCATAGCAGCTTTACAGAAATATATCTTCTTTTCCTGGCATGATTTTCGAAGAAGGCAGACTTAATCGACATCACCAATTATGTCAATATTTGTAATGCTGCCAGGAGTCTCCCACCAAACTGATATGACACAAGCAGATCACTTGTACACTGTTAGGTATAACACCATTTAACACTTACCAGCATGTTTTTAGACAGTATGATGCATTCTCAGTAACCACAGACACATCTGTCAGACAGTACTTGTTTTCAGTACAGAAATATAGTTTTTTTTTGTTGCAAAAACCGCAATAATATAATATTTTTTTTTATTGTTTTCTAAAAATCTACAGCTTAAACAGTTGTAGCGTCTATAACTATATATCCATAGCAGGCTACAGATCCAAAATTATATGCAGAGCTCATGGACCTGGCTTGTAACTCAGACACCCAGGCGGAATATTATTATGGGGAAACATAACTTAAGCTAAGTTGTGGAGATGATCACAGACCAAACAAACAATAAATATCCTTAATATTTAAATATACAATTTAACTTCAGTCCATCAGTTCAGTGAAAGACATACAACTATGCCTACTACATTTACTGGATAGGCACCTACAACAATGTTGAGAATTCTGAGGTCCCTGTTATTTCATCAACTACAACAGAGATTTTCTTGTCATGGATCTGCCAAAGATCTGTGTCCATGTGTTGTTCAAAGACCAGAGCCAAATGAGTTTGACTGCTCTCATTTTTTGCCAGCGCACCTTATTGTTTGCATTCCTATAATTCCAGTAAATATTATTTGAAATCCATTTTTAATTCTCAATTCCATACTTTGTCAATGTTCTTGGCATTGCAGAAATCATAGGGCCCTATGTAACAAATCTAGCCTGATATACCACAGAATTTCTTGTAGAAAAATAATGTAACAAAGTAGGTCAAGCAATAATAATAGTAGTCATTAAGTTTGCATAAATATAGCAACTTACCAATATTATACTGTAATTACAGGTATTTTTCTAATTTTGCATGTTTGCACTGTGATATCTACTTTTTAAGTTTAATATAAAAACAGAATTTCAATAGAATTTGAAAAAAGCAGTTTTGTGCAAAACATGTTTATGTCTAAATATTTAGCATTTCACAGCCAAATATAATGACATCCTTAATGAAAGGATCACATGCCCCATTTACACCTGTATTTATCAATGGCTGAATGAAGTCAGCCATGTTCATAAATATTTGGACATACAGTTAAAATACCACAGTATATAGGAGTCTGGTGATGTCTGTGGGTTCCAGACTTCAGGATTTCAGAACTTTTTTTTGTTTATTGATTGTGTATGCTGTGGTAGTGGGGGTCACGAGCTCTTGTTGATATTAGTTAATTGTCACTGGCTTAAAAATTTGAGAACCACAGCCTTAAACAGGAGGGAACCACATGTTAAAAGTGCTGTAATTCCTACACTGTGCACCCGATTTGGATGTAAATACCCTCAAATTAAAGCTGGAAATCTGCAGTTTGAGGTCATATTCATTGTAATATAAACTCCAATATACTGTGGGAGACAGCTAAAATAACAATAACTGTCAATGTCCAAATATTTATGGACCCATTTGTATATGCTGTGCAGTTTAATTTTATGTGCATTTTTGTTGAGATAGCATATTTAAACACTCCCACCCCCAACAGCTAGAAACTGGCATGGTCACCGGTTTAGTGTGAAGTCCAGGATCTCTGCTGTGTGACCACGGTATTCAGACAGCATGTTTCCTGAGCGAGCATCCCACAGAGTCACAACTCCACCCAGATTACAGGTAGCCACCACCGCCGAGGCCTGCTCCCACTGAAGCTGGACAATCCCTACCTAAGAGCAAGAGAGATTCGTACAATTTGGATTATATTTATGCCTTGTCAGCAAACAAACATTTATTATACTTAAGTACAATGCAGTGTGATGTGCAGAGTGATAAAACAATACCATGCAGAATGATAAAACCATATAAATTAATTTGCACTTACCTCATGTTTACACCTGTGTCTAAGGCTCTGTGTGGTCAAGTCATATATGGCCAGTGTGCCATCCAGATATGCCACAGCAATCAGGGGCAGCCTGACATAGAGTAGTAACAAGTTACCACATTACCACGAAAGCAGATATCAAAAGTGATAGACTTAGAAATAAAAATAATAAACATTTAAAGACTGATACTTCCAAAGAAGCATGACTTACACATTACAAAATCCTACAGATTCCACTGAGATGGAATCCTGCTCCTCCATGTTTTTCTCCTCACTGTTCTCAACTGAGAATGAACCCAGTACCTAATCCAAAAAAACCAAAATTCATTACAGTTCAGAAATTTTGCTCAATATATTCAGCTCAATACTATATGACCAAAACCACTGTTCGTGGGCTAGCTTAGCGATCATGTGCTAGTGACCCCAAATGTTATGAGTTCAAATCCCAGCACCCACCAGAAAGGCACTGTTAGGATATTAAACAAGTTCCTTAATCCTTAACTGTACTTAAGATTGTATTCTGCCTCACTTGTACACACTGCATAAAGTCATCTGTCAAATAAATGTCAATATACCATCGATTACACTGAATCCTCAAATGTCAGTGCATTATGGGTATTTTGTGTCCTCCAGGGTACACTGTATAGTGTATATCACAACAAGGGATAGATTTCTGAATGTATATCCAGATTTCTGTAAAGCTGCTTTGTGAGTCTTCCATAGTTAAAAACGCCACATAAAAAAAAAATCTGAACTGAACTGGATTTCATTATTACACTCTTGATACTTTACTATGGTATTGGATAACAAAATGAATCCCAAGAAAATGCACCACATTGTAAAAATGGTGTCAGACACAAAAGCTGCATACTCCCAAGTACAATCATAGATGTCCTCACCTTGCCTGTTGATGTGTTAATGAGTTTAGCCTGTCCATCAGTTGATCCTGTGAGAACAAGGGTTCCATCCTTGTTGCACTCCATGGATGTCAGTGGCCCCTGGTGGCCATCATAACCTAAGAAATCAATGCAGTAATGAGTAAAAGAATTAAGAGCTTAAAGGGGGAGTTCACCTTTTTTCACATTTGACCCTTTCTAAGCACTTACAGGATGATTTTAGGCACCTCAGGCAGTTTTTATATCAATTGCTTGAATAATTTTGTTAAAAACGAAAATGGAGCATTTCCACAGTCTACAACAATGCCCCTCATGTTGCTATTACCAAATGAGATAACCAGCTACTGTAACCAAAACAAAGTTGGCTTTGAGCGCATTCCATTTTACACAAAACTAACTCATGAACTGGAGCGATTTGTCCAGAACCCTGAAATTACGAATAATGAAGAAGAGAATAGTTTGAATCATAACAGGAATACAGTGCTGTGAAATAGTATTTGCCCTGATCCTGATTTCTTCTGTTTTTGTGCATATCTCTCACTAAATTGTTTCAGAAATTAAACAAAATCTAAGGTAAAACAAAGCCTACCTGAGTAAACACAAAATACATTTTTTAAACGATAATGTTATTTATTGAAGCAAAAAAGTTATCTAATATCAACTGGGCCTGTATAAAAATGTATTTGCACCCGGAGTTACTAATTCCCCAAATCTATGAAACTGCTTTCAAAATGGGGTTAAGCCGGACTAGATGCAAACAAGCCTGATTACTGCAAACCCTGTTCAATCAAATCAACACTTAAATACTTTTTCCAACAGCATGAAGTTGGTTAAAAGGTCTTACCCAGTAACACACTATGCAAAGTTAAAAGAAATTCCAGAAATGATGAGGAAGAAGGTGACTGAAATGCGTCAGTCTGGAAAGGGTTACAAAGCTATTTCAAAAGCTCTGGAACTCCAAAGAAACACAGTGAGAGCCACTATCACCAAATAGAAAAACACAGCACAGTACTGAACCTTCACAGAAGTGTCGACCTTTCAACATTCCTCCAAGAGCACAGCAACTACTCATCACAAAATAGCAAGTCACAAAAGAGCCAAGGACAACATCAAAGGACCTACAGGCCTCTCTTGCATCAATAAAGGTCACTGTTCATGACTCCACTATCAGAAAGACACTGGGCAAAAATGGCATCTATGGAAGTGTGGCGAGGTGAAAACCACGGCTAACCCAGAAGAACGTTAAGGCTCGTCTGAATTTCGCCAAAGAACACACCTTGATGATTCTCCTCAAACCTTTTAGGACAATGTTCAGTGGATTGATGAGTCAAAAGTGGAACTGTTTAGAAGACAGGGGTCCCGTTAAATCTGGCATAAACTGAGCACAGAATTCCTAAAAAAAGAACATCATACCTACGTTCAAGCCTGGTGGTGGAAGTGTGATGGTGTGATGCTGCTTCAGGGCCTGGACAATTTGCAATAATTAAGGGAAACATGAATTCTGCTCTCTACCAGAAAATCCTAAAGGAGAATGTCTGGTCTTCAGTCCATAAGTTGAAACTTAAGTGCAACTGGATTATGCAGCAAGACAATGATCAAAAGCATAGAAGTAAGTCCTAGAAGTAAGTGAAAGACTGATCTCCAGTTATCGGAACCGTTTGGTTGCAGTTATTGCTGCTAAAGCTGGCACAACCAGATTTTAACTTTAACGGGGCAATTAGGTTCTCTCATTGGTGACAGGTGTTGGATAACTGTTTTTGCATCATTAAAAAAAATAAACATATTGTGTGTTTACTCTTGCTTTTGTTTTATGTTGTATTTCATTTGAAAATCTAAAATATTTAGTATGAGATATACTGAAAAACAGAAGAAATCAAATACTTTTTCACAGCACTGTGAGTTGGCCATCGAGAAGAAAAGTAGTTTTGTACTGTTTTGTCTTTAAAAATTATGCTTTCAAGAAATTGATATTGACATCTCAATTAGCATACAAATAGAACTGTAAAATCATCAGATTACAAAACAATCACAAGTGGAGGAAAAAAATCCAAAACATCTTACAAAAGCATATATTGATAAAAACTTTTCAAATTTTTTTTATTTTATTTTATTATTATTATTTTTTTTAAGAACTGCTCAGACGTGACATAAACTACCCCTTTAATTAATACAAATCTTTTGACATTTACCTTTAATGACATGGATGGTGTTGCCTTGCTTAAGGTCCCACAGACGCAGGGTTCCATCTTCATAACCCACCATTGCTCTTTTTCCTTTGTGTGGTTAAAAACAGACATACATAAAGAACACAGTAAGACTAATTTTAACACAAAAAATAAATATACCCCATGTAAAGTGTTGCCTTTTTTGACATATTTGGACAAGTGAACATTTGATAATCATTGAAACAGTGCCTATTAATAAATCTGATACAGTATCAAATGACACAAAATTGAGATTTTGTAGTCATGTTCACAATTTAAATTAACAAAAACAAAAAAAAAAACAAAAAAAAAACAAACAAAAAAAAAACCAGATCAAATGGATCACCCCTACATTTATCACACCTTCAAATCCATAACATTAGAATCAGGTGTTCAAGACTGGATGCCAATGATTAGAATCTGATTAGACTGCAGGTGGAACCTGTCCTATTAATACCCTATTAATCTATTGTCTGGTGTTCACTTTGTATTGAGTGTGTATGGTGTCATCATGCCAAGATCGAAAGACTTCTGTAAGGCCTTCAGAAAAAAGGTTGTGGATGACTATGAGTCTGGCAAGAAATTTAAAAAGATCTCCAAATTATTTGAAATAGATCATTCCACTGTAAGGAAAATAATCTACAAATGGCACAGATTTTACACGACTGCCAATTTGTTCAGGACTGGCTGTCCCAGCAAATTCAGCCCAAGAGCAGACCATCTGATGCACAAAGAAGACTCCAAGAACCCCAAAATTTAATCACAGGTTCTGCTAGTAAGTCTTGCAACTGTTGGTGTCAAAGTGCATGCTTCTACAAACAGAAAGAGATTGCACAAATTTGACCTGCATGGGAGGCGTGCCATGAAAAAGCCTTTGCAAGACTACAGTCTGCCAATGAGAATATAGACAAAGACCAGTCTTTTTGGAATAATATGCTCTGGACAGACAAATCAAAGATAGAGTTGTTTGGCCACAGAAACAGCAGACATGTTTGGCACAGACCAAAAACAGCTTTTCAGGAGAAGCACCTCATGTGCACTGTGAAGCACAGTGGTGGAAATATTATTTTTGGGGTTGCTTCGCTGCCTCAGGGACTGGATGAATTCGGCATCCTATCAAAGAGTGCTTGAAGATAATGAGAGGTCATCTGTCCAAAAGTTGAAGTTGAACGTTTCAGTAGGATAATGATCTTTAGTACACTAGAAATTCCATCAAGGAATGGCTCAAAAAGAAGAAATGGATGGTTATGGAATAGCTTAGTCAAAGTCCAGATTTGAATCCCACTGAAATGTTGTGGGTAGATTTGAAATGGGCAGTACATGATAGGAAACCCTCAAACATCTTACAACTGAAGGAATATTGCATAGAAGAGTGGTCAAAATTTCCATCAAGCCTGGTGGACAATTATGCAAAACGCCTACAAGAAGTTATTTCTGCTAAAGGGGCCAATACTAGCTTCTGAGGCCAAGGGTGTACTTACTTTTTCCAAAGAATAATATCACATCTATTGAGATTTCTGTTGAATAAATGATTGAAAAGGCTAACTTCCTCTCGTTTTGTTCAAGTATATCAACTTCATTAATAGGCACGGTTTCAAAGATAATCAATCAAATGTTTGCTTGTTCAAATTTATCAAAAAAGCCAAGTGGTTTAGTGGTTTATGGCTCTGGGTTATTGATGACACCCTTAGCTTCAGAAGCTAGTATTGCCTGAAGTTGACCACAGCCTCGACTCAAACAGAAAGATGCCCATGATGGGCATGAAACGTAAACAGAAATGGGGTAGGCAAGAAATCAGAAAATTCTATCAGAAATAAATACTGGCTTACAAAACATTGGGCATGATTTCCAGGCTCTTGTGCAATGCCTTGTGCCCTAATACAGGTGGTATTACATAAAGTGGCACTGCACAAGAGCCTAAAATCATTTTGTATTGAATAACTGTTTTACCATTGTTAATATGTTTATCTAGGAAGTGGTATTTGGTGAACTGGTTGTAAATGTGAAAAGGAAGAAAACACACAATGTTCATGTTCTGACTTTCACCTGTTGCTGCAGATAGATTGCTGCCGGTGTAGCACTCACTGGCCCTCTCAGGCAGGCTCAGACCTGTGTTGGCAGGTCCAGTTTGTTTCCACCTGCCTGGTGGAAGTTTGGCTCTGACCTGCACTGAACTGCACCGCATCTGTCTGCCTCTTACATGGTTTCTTTTTAAAGAAATCTTGGATATGTTGCTGCTGTGTCTGACTATGTCCTCTTTTCTTTTCATTCACGTCACTAAGTTGGCAATTGATATTGCACAAAGCTACATTTGATAGCTATGCTCTGGTCTGATTAAAGGCTGATTAAAATTCCTAACACCACTGGATCAGATCGCCAAGTTAACATTCTAAAAACTGAAATGTGGGTTTTGAATCACTTTATTATAGCCTATTTGGGAAAAGTGATTGTGCCTTTAATCTTTCTAATAACAGGAAGAACCGATAAAGTAATATTGGTCTATTTTCTGTTTATGTGTTGGTGCACCGCTGCTGAATAACACGGGGAAGTCATAGCTATTCAGTAGTCTGCTGAAGTTACGTTACACAAGCTAACTAACTAACTATGCAGGTAAGTATGTAATATTATAATGGGACTCTCGGGAGATTTGAAGCCGGTATACCTGCAAGGGTCACCTTTTCTAGGGCAATGAATCAAAGCTTTAGTAGCTTTCCGCCATTGGTAGGCTACATCACTCACTACTGTTGCTGTTATCTGGAGTTCATCTATGAATATTATTGCAGCACAGAATGACAACACCCCAGTCCACATATTTCAAAATATATAACGCAGTGTGTATATACCATGAACAGAGACGTGGTCTGTGGTCAAGTCGGGTCTCTCCTCCTGTTTGAAAAACATGGTACTGTGATTCTGCATCGCAAATCAAGCAGTGATTAACAGCACGCTGATCCAAAGGTGTTTGGCATTGTCAAACTGACAGAGCTTTTTATGTCCGCTTTGAGGACCCTACTCAGGCTCAGCTAAGCTCTGCTGCCCTGCCACCCTTCCACTCCACCCCCCACAGAGGAGCCAGCATACTGGCTACAGATGTGGTGAGGAGGGCACTGATAAGAGTCTCAACACGAAAAGTGGTGAGTCTGAATGGCATCCCAGGACGGGTCCTGGAAGCATGTGCAAGTCAGCCGGCTGCCACCTTCACGGACATCTTCAACCTCTCCATGGCACAGACTATCATCCTAAACTTCTCCAACACCTATTGTGATGAAGTGCTCCGAGAGACTGGTCTTAGCCCATATTAAGAACAGCCTTTCTAGCACTCTCGATCAACAGCAATTTGCCTACCACACAAACAAATCTAATGAACACATGGCGATCCATACAACACTCAACCACCTGGATGGAATGAACACCTGAACATGTCAGAATGTTATTTATTGATTTCAGCTCTGCCTTCAACACCATCATCCCCTCCAGACTGGTTTCCAAACTCAACACTCTGGGAGACAGTCATACACTGTGCAAGTGGATTAACGTGATGTCTTTAACAGTCCAGTTGAATCTAGACTGGAGATATGAAGATGATCACAGCCGAAGGCTAGTTTCAAACTAAAGCCCTGTTCACACCGGGACGATTTTCGCAGTGTGGAAAACAGTCTGTTGAACACCCCAATGGTCGTCAATGGGAGTGTTCAGACCCAGGCGTAAAACACATGGCATCAAATTTCAATGTTGAAAGGTTCGTTGTTTAGTTGGGGTTTTTTTTAGTTTGTTTGTTTTTTTTTTGTTTTGTTTTTTTAAACGTACCTTGTCAAAAACTGACCAACCATTGAGATTCATACTTTTGTTCACGTGCCCGGAGCTGCTGAAGTTACATAAAAGTAAGACTTGATGGCGCTCAAGTACAAAACTGTCTTGTCGACGAAGAAGAACAAGCTGAAAACGAAGAAGATACCAGAGCACCCACCATTTTAATGAGAATGCATAAGTGATATACCTCAAATAAAATACTCACTGCTAATAAATCCTTCTGCCTACACACATATACAAGGTGTCCTTTAAAAAAGAACGAGATAAGTGTAATTTATGTATAAGTGTATTTATATATAAGTGTATTTATGATGTGGCTATTTTTTTGACGACACTGAAATGCAAGCATATATTCTAAATGATCCATTTAATTCTTTCAGTGTTGTTTTCTACACTA
>JANDJT010000021.1:2302322-2320533 GCA_024331685.1 Stegophilus panzeri | reverse complement strand
AAAAAAAAAAAAAAAAAAAAAAAAAAAAAAAAAAAAAAAAAAAAAAGTGTATACTGTTTAAAATTAGAACTTTTAAACTTTTAGGATTTAGCTTTAAAGAAGTATTTGTTGCAGTGACCAAATCACCAAATACCTTACATGTCGCAAAAGTGTATACGCGCTTTAGCGAGTTCGTAAAAAATGTGTAAACGGCTTAAAGATGTAAATAGTGGCTCTCTTATTCTTCTCAGTGATAAGTGGGTGTCAGAAACGGAAACTTGTCCAGCACCACTTTGTGTACCGTGGTATTTCTTCATCGCAATAAGTGCCATCTTCGGTCAGGGAATGAATTTGCTCTTTAATTCGGTGCGTCACCTGCGTTTAATGCCTGGGTGTGAACACAAAAAAAAAGCGGCGAAAAACGGCCCGTTTAATGTACCATAGTGAAAAATATAAAGTGTGTGACCCAAAAGGTGGCATGCATATGCATATCACCTTTTGGGTCACATACTTTACATTTTCACACTCTTACTTGGTGTTATTTGGTCCTTATTCTTACAGTAAACTTACAGTGCGAGTTATTAAAATATGCAGTCCACAAACATTCCTGAAATGTAAAATCCAGCTCAGAGATACTAAAACGTGGCATACTTTGGTATGATGATTAATTTGATAGTTATGTTGGCATGAATACAAGATAATAAAAAGCATAACGGTTACATTTTGGTTAAAGGAATGGGTAACAGATTACAGGTCATGATCATTTTCAGGGTTATCACCAGGCTATGCACTATGTAGAGATTTGATACATTTGGCTACAGAGAAATAGACTCAATATGCAATGAAGAGGGACTTTGTCCTGAATTAAAGGAATGGTTAACCTATTATATCCTGGGTTATAGTGGTACATAATTAAGTATATAAAACAAATAAACAAGCAAGGAAAAGTGTTCGAGTCTAACTTTTTAAGTGTAAAGTGAGAGAAATTCCAAAGATCCTGCAGGGAAACTGCAGTCAGAGTGCTGGTACATTTTGATGAGGTTGGACGAGTTTTCTGTAAGATTATTTGGTTGAGACTGTTTCTTGTCTGCATCATCATTCACATGAAAGTGGCTTTTTACACCTGGAGCTTTCTGTGCCTGGATTAGGTTCAGGATAGCTCATGAATAGTAGATGTACAGAGTCAATCCTAATATTGTTTTGGCTTCTACTGAGGGAAAATAAAAGTAAAAACAAAAAAGAAATGGAATGACTTTCCTATAATATTTGGGTGTAATTAATGTGCCCCTATGGTTGAATAGACAGGGTTTTATTTATTTAGTTGTTTGTTGTCTGGGGAAACTTGGTGCAATGTACTGTAAAATGAGTGCAGGGAATTCCATCTATGGAGAAGACAAGTGAATGTTTTCTAGGGATGTGTCTGTGACGAAATTTTTCCAAAGGTTAATCGACATGTGACAACACCGGTAATACCGCTATCACCTGGGGATTTTAAATCGAGTTTGGATTCGGGGGCTCTCCTAGAATTCGGCTTAATGCTGTCTTTGCACAGCTTTGATTAAACCATCACTGCCTAATTCGCTCTGAGGTCATACACAACGATTATCGGCAACATCATTAACAATGATGAGAAACCATATAGGGAAGAAGTGAAACTCGTAAGAGAGTATCAACAAAAGGAGCCGATTGTTGACTTCAGGAAGGACGAGCAGAGTGCATGCACGACTGAGCATCAAAGGGACAATGGTGGAAAGGAATAGTAGCTACCAGTTGTTCAGTGTCCACATAGCGGATGATTTACCTGGTCACTCAACACATCACACATCAAAAACAATCAACAACAATGCCACCACTTCCTCCGAAAGCTGAAGACAGCCAACCTGCTGCAACAGCTTCTCTGCAACTTCTCATGGCATCATCATGGCAGCTCCACTGCGGCTGAACACAAGGCCCTGCAGAGGGTGGTGAAAACCACCCAGAACATTACTGCAGCTGACCTCTCACCCATCCAGGACATTCACAAGAGATGTCTGAGGAAAACCAGCATCATCACGCCACATACCCCAGCCACTTGCTGTATCAACTCAGCAACACCAACACAACCCACCAGAAAATGAACACACACACACACACACACACACACACACACACACGACAGACTGTTACTGATCTAAATCCTGACCCTCCTAGCTATACTCAGCATATATACTAAGCATATTACACTTGAATATTGAACTTAGAATTTTCTAATACTTGAACATCAAGGCTGCTAATCCTCATTTACTTCACCAGACACTTGTTAACATAACTCTTGTGATACTGTTTACTATATACATAATATTTAGATTTACCTCTAATTATTGCCCAATTCCTCAGTGTGTTCTATTTTAAAATGCTAAGTAAATGTGAATTCTAGCATTAAGAACAGAGTCTCACCATCAGGAAGGATTTTTCCACTTGTTGCCTGACAGTTGGGTCCCTGGAAGGTCTTACATTCGCCACTTGGTATCTTCCACATCCACATATTGCCATCAGCAGTACCTGCAAGCAACACGGGCGCACAGGGGTGCCACTGCAGCCACTAACAAAGACACAATGAAGAACAATGAAGCTTGACAAAGTGGCTCAGGCTGCATAAAGTACACAGCATTCAGTAGGTGGGCAGATGTGGATAGCTGACAGGTTTGTAGGTTGGTTTGAGAGTACCCAAATCCACAGCTGCAGAAATGTGGGTCAGAAAATTGAACTCAGATTTCAAGGGATTAAGTCTGGTCGGCCCCAAAAGGGCAAATCCCTGTTTATTGATGGCTCTTATCTCGCCCTCTAAGAGTTTTGTTTAAAAAGCAGAATTCCTCCTTTGCTCATTGTATCTTATGATTATAGGCTCATTATGTTAAATAGCATTACACCATAGAAATCTTGATCATACAGTTGCAATCAAAATTATTCAACCCCAATTGCAAATCAGGTTTATTGTCAAACTTTACAGACGTTCAGCTGTTTGCATTGAACAAATCAAACAAAAGCAATTGAAATAGTTCAACACAACAAATGCTTCAAGTGGAAATGCAAGTTATGATTTCAAAACTATTCAACCCTCTGAATAGAATCCCTCACAACAGCACAAATATGCAAAACAGGTGTTGTCTCAAGCACACCTGATGCAACTAATCAAGGGCTTATTAGTTGCACCAGGTGTGCTTGAGCTGGAACACATGAAATACCTGAACTGGCTAGGGGTAGAAAGTTGATGAAATAACCTGGATGGATCAATGGCTGCAACCAGATTTCTGGAGAAGGCAGGTTGTGATAAACCCTCGAGTAACTGCAAAAGACCTGCAGCAAGACTTGATAGCAACAGGCACTGAGGTTTCAGTGAGCACAGTAAGGAGCATACTAAAACGCAGAAGGTTTCCATGCCAGAACTCCAAGACGTACACCACTACTGACCCAAAAGCACAAGAAATGTCAGCTGAAAATCATATAAATAAGCCACAGAAGTTTTGGGATTCTGTTCTGTGGAGCGATAAAAAAAAAAACTATAACTTTTTTTCACAATGGATTAGTGTTATGTCTGGAGGAAGAAGAATGAAGAAAGTACACTGTCCACAGTCAAGCATGCTCTGGGGCTGCTTTGCATCCTCTGGAACTGGAAAGCTGCAGCATGTGGAAGGCAATATGGATTTACTGAAGTATCAGGAAATCCTAGGAAAGAACGTCATGACGTCTGTGAGGAAGCTGAAGCTTGGGCATCACTGGACCTTCCAACAGGACAATGATCCCAAGCATACCTCCAGTTCCACCAAGGCTTGGTTGCAGAAGAAGCCCTGGAAGATTCTACAGGCCCATCACAGTCACCTAACTTGAACCCCATAGAAAATCTCTGGTGGGTTTTGAAGGCGGCCGTTGCAGCACAAAAACTCAAGAGTATTACTGGACTGGAGGCCATTGCTCATGAGGAATGGGCTAAGATTCCTCAGGAACGCTGTCAGAAGCTTTGCATCTCGTTTGCAGCAGGTCATAACATCAAAAGGGTTCTCTACTAAGTAGTAAAGATGCTTGCAATGAAGGGGTTGAATAATTTGTGGAGAAATCATTATAAGTTGCATTTTCAGTTGAATTTGGAGAAACCACTTTAAGCATTTGTTGTGTCAAACTATTTCATTTGCTTTTGTTTGATTTGTTCTTTGCAAACAGCTGAAAGTCTGTAAATTTTAACAATAAAACTGATTTGCAATGGGGGTTGAATAATTTTGATTGCAACAGTATATTCAGTTCAATTTTTTCAATTAAATTTTATTTGTATAGCGCTTTTTACAATAGACATTGTCTCAAAGCAGCTTTACAGAAATATCAACACGGTAAATATGAAATACAGTTCAATATGATATGCCCATACAAAACCACTCTGTTGACTATAATATTGGTAGCCCAGTGGTTATGTGCTAGTGACCAGAAAGTTCCACACAAATCCCAGCCTTCAGTAAGTGAAATGCATGCTCAACTGGATTCAGGCCAGGTGACTAACTTGGCCATTGCAGAACATGCCACTTCTTTGCCTTAAAAAAAGTTTTAGCGTGCTTTCAAGGACACTGTAATTGGTCACTGTCAATCTGCACTGTAAAACACTATCCAAAGAGTTTTGAAGCATTTCGCTAAATCTGAGCAAATAATATAACACCTCAGAATACACTGAACAGCCGTAACATTAAAACTACTGACAGGTGCTGTGAATAATATTGATTATATCTCGTTGCAATGGCACCTGTCAAGGGGACAGAGCATTTCCAAAATGGCAGGTCTTGCGGGAGTGTTCTTGGCATGCCGTGGTTAGGACCTACCAAAAGTGATCCTGTAGCACAAATTGTTGCAAAAGTTAATGCTGGCTATGACAGAAAGGCGTCAGAACACACAGTGCATCACAGCATGCCGAGTATGGGGTTGCGTAGCTGCAGACCGGTCACAGTGCCCATGCTGACCCCTGTCCAGTGCCAAAAGCATCTACAATGGGCACGTAAGGATCAGAACTGGACCATGCAGAAATGGAAGAACTGGCCCAGTCTGATGTATTTTATGTTTTCTTTTACATGATGTGGATGACTGGGTGCACGTGTGTCGCTTACCTGGGGAAGAGATGGCACCAGGATGCACTATGAGAAGAAGGCAAGTGGACAGAAGCAGTGTGATGCTCTGGGCAATGTTCTGCTGGGAATCCTTGGACCTTGGCATTCATATATGTTACTTTGACACATACCACCTTCCTAAACATTGTTGCTGACCAAGTACACTTCTTCATGCCAATGGTATTCCCTAATGGCAGTGCCCTCTTTCAGCAAGATAAGGTTCCCAGCCACAATGCAAATATTGTTCAGGAATAGCTTGCGGAACATGACAGAGTTCAAGGTGTTGACTTGTCCTCCAAATTCCCCAGATCTCAAGCCGATCGAGCATCTGTGAAATGTGCTAGACAAAGAAGTCCGATCCATGGAAACCTTACCTCGCAACTTACAGGACTTAAAGGATTTGCTGCTAACGTCTTGGTGCCAGATAGCACAGCACACCTTCAGAGGTCTTGTGGAGTCCATGCCTTAATGGTTCAGTGCTGTTTTGGCAGCTCAAGGGGGACCTACACAATATTTGGCAGGTGGCTTTAATGTTATGGCTGATCAGTGTACATCCTGCTGTGTTTGCCAGCAGTCACATCAATAAATATAAGGGAACTAGCTCCAATAGCAACCAAACATGCCCACGCCAAAACATACTTCAGATCAAGAGCAGTTCCTTCCCTTCTCCATATTCTATTCCTCCCATCATTCTGGTACAATTTGATCCTTTCTTCATCTATCCAAAGTTGTTTTTCTAAAACTGTACTGGGTATTTTAGATATTTTTGACTCTCATCTGTGTTCCTGATTGCTGACTAAAACAAGCTAGGCCTACCACCTGGAGGGTGTTCTTGATCGAGCCTTGATATGCTGTGAAGGGGTTTTTCTTATAAAAACATAAAATGTCCTGTTATTCCTACAACATTCTTAATATGAGTGATACACACACACACCCGTCAATTGTACCATTCTCAATCCTTAGTCTTAGGATTGGCTGTGGAAAAAAAGCGGAATAATTATATGACATGACAAAGCATTTTTTTATTTATTTTTTTTTTTTAAATACTGACTAGAACCTCACTGGCTTCAATTTACATACCTCCAGATCTCCTACTTCAAAAGACCAGATCTCCTCTTTGGCTTCAACCTTCCACACTTTAATCAGACCACTCATGTCCCCAGATGCCACCAGCGTTGAGTCATGGCTGAATGTTGCCCATGTGACCGAGTCCTTATGGCCTAACAAAAACACATGAACAAAAACTGTAGATAAAACAAAAAACAAAAAAAAATTGTCAACAAAGTTGATGTGTGGGCAAATCACACCTGTACACTCAAACACCACCTCTCCATCAAGGACGTTCCATACATAAGCCTTGTCGTCCTCACCACCTGTGATGGCCAGGTTGTTTGTTGCTAGGTCCAAACTGACGCAGAAAATGGAACCTGAACCAGAGAATTTATACAGTGAATAATTATAACAATCACCAACATAGCCAAGTGCCTTGGTTTAAATACTAATAAAATTAAATACTATTTTTATGTATTAGCAATGTAACCAACTATGAATACATTGTTCAGATTGAACAGATAATGCGTCCTAAATGAATACAGATACAAACAATAAGCTGAGTATTAGCTTTTTTTAAGGTCTGCCAAGGACTAGGATGACTTCGGACGAGAGGAGAGAGAAGAAGAGAAAGAAAAAAAAAGAAGAAAAAAAAGAAAAGAAAAAAAGGGGGGGGGGGGGGTTATTTTCATGCTGAGCTTTTCTTTTCAGGGGAAAAAAGTTAACAAATGGTGCGCATTTCTGATTTGCAGTATCTGCAATATAGGGCTGCACGGGTATGGCCAAAATGATAATCATGATCATTATTGAGATCACGATTATTCATTGATTTTAGGGACAACATATTATTATTGCACTTTCACATTTAAATAAACAGACCGCTGCTTTCACCTCCATGTTGTGCTACATTCCTGCTAATGTACAAATCTTTGCATCAAATTAGACTGATCCTTAAAGTGCATCATCTCATAGAAGCAAAATATAAATAAAATTGTACCCAAAATATAGGATAAGTAAAAATAAATATTCCATCAACCAAATGAAAATATGCAATCCAATATAACAATATGCAACTAAATGAAAACAATTTAGGCGTATGCAGAAAAGTCAATAACAGTGTTTACAGGAGGAGAGACGCAGACAAATCACCCAATAGAGCGATGCAGGGATGACGTCATTTTGTACCGGAACCCGGAAGTTATCATCACACCGGTTCCCTCGACAAAATCCCAATAGGTTTTTCCCCATAGGCTTTTGGATTATTGCAAAAAAAATAAGCTCTGTGATCAACAAAAGTTTACAACACTAACACGTTTTGTCCATCAAGATAATTTTCACAAATGAACACAACTCTTATGAAGTTTGAAACCTAAATACAATCGCCAGAAATAAACAGCTAACCGTACGCTATAAACAAACTACACCACGATCGCTCGACTTCAACGTCACCATCACCACGCTAACAACTACTTTTCAAAACACTTTCCATAATACAGATTTACTCTGTGGATGATTCTTCATCCACTTTTTTTTGGGAACTGTGCACAGCACATCTGAACCAGTTTATCTGCAAAGACTTTTCCTGTTCAGCGTGATGATGTTTAATGTCCCTAACAATGTCTGTAGTCCCATTTAGCAACATGTTAGTGTTACGATTTCCCTCTTGCAAGCACTGGAACACGAAGCGAAGCTGGCAGCTCAAGCGCTAAAATGCTAACTCGTTTCCGGGTTTTGGCATTACAAAATGACGTCATCCCTACACCACTCTATTGTGATTGGTTCTAAGTTTAGGAAGCGCTTGATTTGATATGCAGCGGCGTTTTCTATGAGAGGAGGACGAACTTTAAACGTCAATATCACAGTCAATCATGTTCATGTAATTGTGGGCAGTCAAAATAGTAATCGAGATCTATATTCGATTAACTGTGCAGCCATTATATGCGTAACCTGACAACCCTGTTTGTGGAACTTAAAAAAGACTTAATATGATGGGAGATGCACTACTTGGGTTTTAATACAATCGAAACACTGCCTTCGAAACACCGCCTGAGCTCCAAAATAACACAGGGCAGCACAGCCCTGCAGGACGCTCCAAAAAATAATAATGCAATTAATTTTTTAAATACTGTAAAACTCAGTTATTGTGCATATTCTTAAATGCCCATTCTCCATTGCTATAAAAGGAAAATTTTCTCAGAAATTCATATGGGCATTATAATAAAATGCCACTTAAAAGGGCTCTATTTACAGAAGCTTGTCCATCAAACTTTCCTGATCATCTTGGTATATAAAAAAAAACTTGTGTTTTCAGGACATAGTGATAGTGTCCACTCTATCACTCTCTCAAAAAAATAAAAATAAATAAAATATCTGGTAAAGACATCTGCATACATAGTCCCCTTCTAAAGTATTGGAACTTCAAAGCCAATTCTTTTGTTTTCGCTATACACTGAAGACATTAGGGTTTGAGATAAAAAGATGAATCTGAGATGACAGATCATAATTTGAGCTTTCATTTCCTGATATTTACATCTAGGGTTTAGCTTTAGGGTTGCAGCAGTATACCAGTTTTACAGTATACTGTGGTATGATAATTTACTGTTATCATACCATGTACTTTTGCCTATCTACGGTATTGAAAAATAAAAGCAAGCAAGCGAAGAATCTCACCCGTGTTGTCTGTCGGTTCTGTAACCTCTGAATTACAAAACACACACACTGGCCATGTTTCCATCCAAGTTGCGAATTTAAATTATGTGAAAACATGGAATATCACATAAAACATTTGCAAATAAAACACCGTTTCCATCCGGTGTTCAAGAGAACAAAATCACTTATGGGGAAACTGGCGCAAAGTATCAATACAAACGGAACTTGCTGCAACCAGGGAAGTCACTGTGGCTCTTTTTCCCAATATAATAAATTACTTGCACTTCAGAGTATGGAAGTATTTTGTGAACAATATTCAACTTGTGGAAGCATAAACTGTGACATAATTCAAATGAAAAGGCAAATCATGTATTACCATTTGCATTTTCATTTACACGAACGTACGGTGTCTGCCAAATTTCAAATGGAGACGCAAAGTCCATTTGCAGTTGCATTTCCCATGTGTTACGCATTATGACCCTGTCATATTGAAATAACAAAAGCGATTACCCCATTTACTATTTCACTTCCTCAGAGTGGCGTATGGAACCTGCCAATATTCAAACAGAACCGCAAATCCCTTTGTATTTGCATTTCCCATGCCTTGCACAGAAACCTGCCAATCAGTGTTGTAGGTGGGCATTTTATTTTTCAGCAAATCTAAACAGGATACATAATATACAAGATATAATTATTGAAAGTTTGGAAATGATCTGCTACACGCCAGTTTGTCCACCCTGACGCTCAACCATGGCTGAAAGTACTTTAAACAGTCTGTTGATATAATTATTGCATGCTGTTTCTGTCAGCTCCTCAAACCAGAATTTATTTATGGCAGCAACCATGGCAGACTTTGTTGTCAGTTTAGCCTTTTACGAAAGTTGTCATTCATTCGTATAATTCCAACAATTATTTAAAAATTTCCCACTATTTAGCTGTGTCTTTATTTTAAGGATCTATAAAATTTATGTTTGTGCATAAATTTATGCATAATTTTGTTGGGTTTGTGATTTTTGGGTTATTTGTCATTTAGTACAGCTTCTGACCATCAAATCAAAACAGACTTGTGCTTCAGAAACAGAAGTAACTAAATACAAAAATGCTACTTTAAATTTTAACTCTGCAGCATGCTTTCAGTTGATGGATGCCCCATTTATATTTTTGATGAGATGCAGACATATTCAAGACATATTCTATATTATATCTTTTTGAATTTAATATATAAAATTGTTTTATTCACAAGTGTCATGTTTGTGATTTTTATTCGTTATGTAGAATATTTAGATCAAGCACTGTCCAGAAATATTTGCAGTTGTATAGTCTACTATTTAATTTTCCAGTTTTACTTTTATTCAACTGTAGATCAAAAAATAAAGGAATGCTTTGTAACATTATTTTACAATGACATTTTTTTAAGAAAAGGAATGCAGTTTGTTTAATTGGGTAATTCACGGAGTGAAATGCATATGCTCACTTACTGTAGCTTGAGTAGCTTTGGATTCACATGCAAATGATAAATAAGCAATTATCATCTTGAAGGAGCAGATGCATAAAACTTGGAGAGTCACAAATTCTATCCAGGTCAAGTTATTTGTTCGTATTTGCAATCTATGACATCGCAATGGAGGCAAAAGCATTTTACACAAAGAGCGCTGCTGAGAGGTGGTAATAGTTAGGGGGTAAGGAGAGATCCACGTCAACGTGAAGTGCCACTATGAGACAAAACACAGATCTTTTGAGCAAACAAAAGGCTGGAAAAGTAAGTGTTACTAAAAAGAAACAGCTGGAACATCATTTTTCAACTAATTAGGTTAATTGGCAATAAGTCAGTAACATGATTGGGTATAAAAGGAGTATCTTAGAGAGGCAGAGTCTCTCAGAAGTAAAGATGGGATGGAATCATATGTTGCTCTAAAACCTGTACATACCTTTCAGCATTGATGGTGCCTTTCCAGATGTGCAAGCTGCCCATTCCATAGGCATTTTTTGAGACGTGTTGCAGCCATCAAATTCAAAATTACCTTATTTTCCCATTAAAAATGGTACATTTCCTCAGTTTAAACATTTGATATGTTTTCTGTGTTCTATTCTGAATAAAATATGGGTTTATGAGATTTGCAAATCATTGCATTCCATTTTTATTTACAATTTACACAGCATCACAACTTTTTTGGAATTGGGGTTGTATATGTTGATGCTGATAGTTGTTGCATCTTCCTCATTTTTTATTTTTAGCTGGAAATACCCACAGATGCCTTTCAGCAGAGGGAAAGTTTGAAATTATGGCCCTGTGTCATGCATGGGGTTTATTCATGTAAACGATCAGGTTGCCGGTGCTGCCATCCTTATGGAGGTCTCCAAATAGAGCCTCTGGATTTTCTGTCTTGTTTTTGTAAACTTTTTGTGCAGTTTAATTTGAAATATCTTTTAGGTAGTTCAGTGGAATGGCCTCCGTACTTTGGGTTTTGGGGTCTAGGGTTAAGGGCCATTTGCACCTGTGCTTGGGGTTGGGTGTGAATAATTCCTGCTATTGTTTTGGCCAATATGTTTTCACACGTTCCTTTTCATACCTCCAACATGTAGGTCAGCTAGCCAGGTACAGCTGAACCCTTGTAGAGCACAATGGGGATAAAGACATAGTGGCGGAAAGTAATAATAATTGAGTAAGCATAATAAAGTATACGATGAGAAGACTACAAATTACTAGTTACATCGGATCTGATTAAAATCAAGGGAAAATCCTGAATTTCAGACTACATGGACAACTGTGCGTGTGTGCGTGTCCTGACACGTTCGCTTCTTTCCCCTCTCCAGGACACTAAAAACGTGAGCGGTTTTTGTGTCGGATCACTGCAGCGTATCGACCTCATTGTACGTCATTTAAACGAATTATTAAAACTACATATATTCGTTAACATTTAACAGTAATGGAGGAACAGCACCGAATGTAGCGAAGTAAAAGTACATTTCTGTGATTAAAAATGAAGAGTAAAAGTATGGCCAGTTAACTATTAAAAGTAATTTTTTTCAAAAAGTTACTGAAGTAAATGTAATGAAGTAAATGTAGCGCGTTACTACCCACCTCTGAGTATCCATGATAATCAGGATGTGTAAATCATGTTGTGAATATGCTCTTTATGTAACAACACATGATAAATGTTGCCACATGTTTAAATTAATACATAAAATATTTGAATATTTGGTTTCAGTTTGATCGATTCACACAGTACAGGCACTACGACTATAGTATTTAAATTAGCATGGGTAAAATGTTAGTGATAGAACAAAGCAGTGGTTATGTGCTGTTGCAGAACACCAGCAACCGGGGTTCAATCCTCAGCTCCGGTGAAGTTGAATTTTATTCAGGGCATTGAAAATATATGATCAAATCATGTTTGATGTACGAAAACAAATTATGTTAATGTTACTCAATAAATCAATAACGTGGAACCGATGTACGATTTTTAATTAAATAAATTAAATTAGCTTTTTATATATATAAATATAAGTGTGTGGGCTTCTGTGTCTTTAAACAGTAAAACTTTTAATCTGAGAAAAGAACAAAAGTTTCCATTGGCAAGAAAGGAGAAGATGGAATTCATTCAACATTACCCTGAAGAGCTTTCTACAGTGAAAAAAAAAAAAAAAACGTTCATTTAAAAAAAAACACAAAACTGAGCTGAGGCTCGACCCCGGTTGCTGGTGTCTTAAAACCTGCAAGTTACTGATGCGCCATTATAGCACACATACTGTAACCACATTAATTTAAGATACTATAGTTACCTATAATACATGACTCGACCACACTTATTCTTGTAATTAGAAAGTTGTTTAAATTAGGTTTATCGTAAATGTTGATGATAAATGTAATGTTTTTATGTAAACAACACTTAATATTTTTTCTTAAATCTAACCGACCACACATTTTTTCCTGGCTCGACAACATTTAATGTGCTCTGCTGCTTGTTGCAAAATAGTTCTGAGAGAGGGTCACAGATCCGTGGGCCAAGCACAAGCAGATCATGGGCTTCAGTACAAGAAACAGCACGGTTTGGTTGGTAACAGAATACATGTGTATACAGTACATGTCCAGGTAGAACTACTGTATCTACTACTAAACAGTGTTTATTCAAATGAAACATGACTGCCCCCTACTGGTCCTGTATTTCCTGTGCCCGCAGCATGCGCGTGATACCGCATGGAATCGTAGGAGCCCGTTTCCAATGATGCGCATTTTTAATGCCCACATTTGTACAGCTAATGTTTTGGAAATTCTTTTATACCCCTCTCCTCGTCGGTATCTTTCGACAAGTGAGATACCATGCATGCTTTGTAAGCTCCTTGCAAACCATGGGTTCAGCAGTCAGATGAAACCATGAAGTCAAGAAAATCCTACAGAAACAGCTTATCTTTATTTGGGGTTAATGAGAATTATTAATTTATGACAGCTGTATGATAATTTTGAGCATGAGAATGAACGCTGGGTTTTCCCTACCACAGAAAGGCTTAGGCACAGCGCCTTAAGCCGAATGAAAGTAAAAAGGCATTTAAGCGACATATAAGAATGAACGTAAAAACAATGGTGAGAATTCAATGTACTGACAAAAATAAATAAATATTTTAAAAAAATGGAGAGGTGGCTTAATCTCAAACAAAAAGGTAAGCTGGCAACAGGAATGAGCGGTCAGTGTTTGGACGTGCGTTTGTGTGATTGGTTTGTGACAGATGCTCATGGCCAAGCTAATCAAACAGCTGATTGGATATTTGTCTGTACTGTCTCTTTGGGATGGCAGTTATAACCACCGACCTGGATAAGCAAGCTGCAAACCATTGATAAGGTAAACAAAGAATAAATTAAGTATAAACTGTTTTTTGTCAGGGAGTAATTCTTGTGGATGCGATAGCAGAAATAGCATAGCAAAAAATATAACTAATGTTATAATACAACTAAAGAAATTTACATAGGTATTCGTGTACTGAATTAAGATACGTTAGCCAGCGAAGTTAGCTAGTTGACGTTAGATAAATAAACCTCGACTGAACTAACGTTAATATCTAACGTGGCTTGGTAGTTAACCCTTGTGTGTCCTTATGGACATTTTTGTCTTTTTCATTTTTGTCTTTTTAATCAGTTTGTCTGTGTTAATGCAAACAGCATAAATTTTGCAAAAGGTGTGTATTTTTATTGGAATTTTAATATTTCACCCTTATTTGCTTTCATAAATCTATTTTAAACTAGGTACACAAAATAGTTAATAGAAATGATTAAGTTTTCTTATTGTCTTGAGGTCACATTAAGGCTCGAGTATGAATGAAGCAAGCTGATAAAATACTGTTAATTAAAATATCATATGAATTTGAACAAATTATTTACGACCACAAAAATGTAAATTAGACCATATATGTTACTTACGTATTTTAACTGGTAAGTAAAGAACATTAATTTATGTTTTCACATATAAATAACAGGCCTTTTTTGCACTCAGATTTCATTTAGCACTGGTCATGTCACGCGTAAGAGAAAGGGAACAGACATAAGGCAGTTTTTTTTACTGGCAAGAAAGTACAACTAAGTTGAGTAGTTCAGAAAGTACATACTACTTTTTTAAGGCATTCATGTACACACCGTGTCATGGTCACACCGCTCTCTCTGGCCCGACCCGTTCCTGGAACGAAAAGGTGGGGTGTGGCTTTCCTGCTTTTTAGGCGGCCAGTAGAAAAGATCCTGACTCTACACCTCAATGATTATACTTTCATTATACCCAGCAGTGCCGGGGGCTGATCCACCCTGCCTGGAGGTTGGACAGGCACAAGGATAGCTTATAGAGCACTGTCTCAACAGAGGTGGTAGCTATCAGCCCTGTCCGGCCGGGGTAACGGACAGGGGGATGCTACAGAAGATTCGGTGGTTGCCATCGGTCCTGCCCAGAGGTTGAAGGGCAGGGGGATGCTGAGAGGAGCAGCTATCAGCCCGGTCTGATGGAGGCACAGGCCGGCGGATGCTACAGAAGATACGCGGTAGGACGTGGGTCTCCCTGGAGACCATTCATCCAGACAAGGTTCCGTACAGGAAGGCACACAGGACTTGCCTCAGGGTCATCCGAGAAGGAACGCTCCACGCGGTCTGAGAACAATAGCCCCTGGGGATCCCCCAAGCTGAGACTGGTTGCGGTGCACTGATGTCACTTGGATGGCGAATTGTGAGTATTGAAAAGATACTATCTTAATGTATAGTCAAGCATTTAGGGCCTTGCTTGTTAAGAACCTATATGCTGGTAGTAAGTAAGCCACACCCCACCTTCTCATTCCAGGAACGGGTCGGGCCATAGAGAGCGGTGTGACCATGACACATTCACGGCACTATTCGTCACAAAGCTGACCAGCATTATATGAATTATAGCATTTAAGTGTGTTCATGTGCTGTTTTAAGGATATAGCACACTAATTCACTGAAGCACAAATCTGCATTGAACAAACTTGTTAATCTGGGATGTGATCATGTGACTGTACTATGCCAAATCACATCACTGTACACACTTCTGCATAGTATACAGGTTTGTCATGTACATAACAGCCCAAGTACACAAAAAAAAAAACAAAAAAAAAAAACCATTGACCAGTAAACCAAAAACAGAAGATGGGTAATGTCACCAGTGTGTTTGATGAACGTGAGATCACTGTCATCCTGCTCTGCATCCATCTCATCCGCTGTCTCCCAGCCCTCATCATCTGCAGTTCCTTCAGCTTCAGCGAAATCCACATCTTCCAATTCCTCTGCAAGTTCATCTAAAAAAAATTAAATAATAAAATAAATAAATAAAAACAAATTCATGATCAATAAACTAAAAATCCTACCCGAAACAGCAACAAATATAGCACTCCACCAATTTCATTGCCTAGGAGGAATTTCATTGTACCGCTCCCCCCCAAAAAAAAATAACGGCCAAAACCCATCCTCGCAAAGATAGAACAACAAACATCTCATGAGTAAAAGAAGAGAACTATGAGGAACAGTCTATGGACTTAACAACCAGTTTCTTGGGAAATTATCAGAAGGAAGAAACTATTAGACATAAGAAGAGAAATAATAAAAGAAGGAAGAGCAGTTTTATCAGTGGATAAACTTTTCCTAGACGGACAGCTTTAACGAGATAAAAACATGACTCCGTGGTTATACTAGACTCTGTACCAGTCTCACTGACACACACACACACACACTACTAACTCAGAATATAGAGTCCTATCTATGTGAATATCTATCCATCATTTGTCTAGACTTACCAATCAGCATTTCTCTCCGTCTTCTCCCCCCCCCTTTCTTTATAAATAGCTAACTAGATATCCATCTACCCAGTTACCTTCGCATCCTTCTATCTACGTACCCATCTTCTTACCTATATATGTATTAACCCACCTACTGAGAGGGAAAAAGGGGAAGAGGGAGAGGGGAAAAATGGGATAAAAGGGGGAAAAGGAAAACTAAAAGGGGAGAGAAAAATAAACATGCTACTTTGCTACTTTTCCTATACTCCCTACAAAAATCGATCTACCTACCTGGATCGCCCAATCTGTAATCTGCTCATACAAGTGCACCCCCCAATCTAACCATCATCCATCTATTATATACATTATTTTTAAAAAGCTTTCCCCCCTCAATATTCTCTGGGAAATAAGACAACCTCTCCATCCATCTATCTACAGCCATGTGAAAAAATAAGTACAGCGTGTATAGTACAGTGTAAAATGAACAGTTTGTAGTAATTTTCACATTTTAAATTAACAAAAACAGATCAGTCACATGGAAAAATTAAGTACACACCTACATTTATCACACATTCAAATCTATAAAATTTGAATCAGGTGTTCAAGATTAAGTGCCAGTGATCAGAACCTGCTTAGGCAGTGCAGGTGGAACCTGTCTTATTTATACCCCTCTAGCATCTAGTGTCTGGTGTTCCCAATCATCTAAAGAGTTCTATAAGACCTTCATGAAAAAAAGAAGTTGTGGATGCCTAGGAGTCTGGCAAGGGATTTAAAAAGATCTCCAAATTATTTGAAATACATTATAAAAGATTTCCAACAACTGCCAATTTGTCTGCCAATATGTGACTGGCCCTCCCAGCAAATTCAACCCAAAAGCAGACCATCTGATGAAAAAAAGAAGTCTCCAAGAACCCCAAAATTTCATCACAGGATCTGCTAGTAACTCTTACAACTGTTGGTGTCAAAGTGCATGTTTCTACAATCAGAAAGAGATTGCACAAATTAAAATATTCATTTGAAAAAGTGTGCAAAAAATTACAAACAATCCTTTATGTGGCGTGAAATGCTGTGTAGAATTTGACTCTTATTAGGGCCCGAACACCGCTGGTGCGAAGACCTACTGAATCTGCTCCGTTTCTTCTTCTTCTCCTTTTCCGAAATGAATTGCATTTTAGAGGGCCTAAACATACTCGAAAACTCACGAAACTCTGCACATGCATCAGAACCGGTGAAAATTTACATCTGATAGGGGGTCCAGAATTGAGTGTGGCAAAATGGCTCGATAGTGCCACCTACAAAATTTCACCAATGTGCGCCTTGCACTATGTTTCACCTACATGTACGAAATTTGGGAATCATGTGTAAGACCCCGATACGTACAAAAACTTCTCTTGAACCCATGCCCTAAACTCAACAGGAAGTCAGCCATTTTGATTTATCTCAAAAATTTTTGCTCCATTTTTTGCCATTTCCAGGCCTCGTACTTTAACGAACTCCTCCTAGAGATTTCATCAGATCGGCATCATATTCAGTCAGTCTCATCTAAAGGCATAGATGAGAGAAATGGAAATATACCACAAAGTTCCAGAGACAGATGCAGAAGATGACCCACTCAAATAGTAGAGACTACACGAGAGCAGCTTTCCAGTCCCGTCAATGTTTGCAAGGAGATACCTTTGAATATCTACCACAAGTTGCACATCAGAGCGCATTTCAATACGTCAGGCAACATATGTTCAGCCCTCCGGGCAAGACTGACATTGCGTCATGTGAATATGCTTGTGTTTCTTGCCAAAAATCTGCACCAGGTCAAGAAACTGGACACCTAAACTGGAAAGGCACTAGCAATATCTTACCAAGAATTAGATATCTTATAAGATAGCAATATCTTACCAAGAAATAGAATTTTGAAAGAATTCTTCTTGTGAATTAACTTTTTAGATGAACATTTTAGTGCATTTTTAAACTTAATTCTTGAATTCCCAATTATATTCTTTTTTGGAGTTCAAATTCAGTTTTCCTCACGCGTTCATATTTAATCGAGGACAATTTCCATTTGCATGATTTCATTCAGGGAACAATAGATGACATATGTTGCACACTGAATTAGTTCTCATTAAAAAGTATTCAGAGGAGATTTATATATT
>JANDJT010000021.1:2282049-2294594 GCA_024331685.1 Stegophilus panzeri | reverse complement strand
ATTAAATGAAAACCTGACTGCCTCTGCCAGACAGCTTAAAATGGGCCGTGGTTGGATCTTCCAGCAGGACAATGATCTAAACATACATCAAAACAAAACACAAAAATGGTTTACTGGCCACAAAATCAAGGTCCTGCCATGGCCATCCCAGTACCCTGACTTGAAATCCATAAAAAACCTGTGGGGTGAACTGAAGAGGCGAGTCCACCAGCATGGACCTCGAAATTTGAAGGATCTGGAGAGATTCTGTATGGAGGAATGGTCTCAGATCCAGATCTCAGAGTCGTGGTAGTCTCCCAAGTCAGACCATTAGCTAAACCATTAAGTGGCATATTTTCAAGACGTGGGAGAAAACTGGAGAACCTGTAGGAAACCCACACTGGCCCAGGAGGAACTGTAAAACTCTACAAAAGTAGACAAAGCTGAGAACTGAACCAGCAACCCTTGGAAATTCAGGCAATAACAGTACCCACTATACCAACTCATCACTGCAGCTACACATGGCTAAAGTTAACTAACTTACCCAATGAATTAATTAACTAGCAAAGTTTACCTGATCTACTAACACGTATTTAAGCATAGAAACATAAACATAAAGTACAGTATCTGACAGTAACTTCCTCAGCTGTCAGGATGCGTTCACCCTTGCTATGATGGACAAATATAGGGATAGCAGGCTGAAAATCACAGGACTTAACTGTTCTGGGTAAACAAGTCAGCATTATGAATTTGACACATGTATAAGATTTTTTTCTTATTGAACAGTACCATTCTTAGCTGTCAGGATGTGTTTCCTCTGCTATGGTGGACAAATGTGCTATAATGGAGGTGGTGTTAAGACAAAGGTACAAGCTAAAACTTTTTTTAATCTTCAATTTATTTATTTTTACCTTTTTTCAGTAAATTGCAGTGAAAGTGTACTTGTTGGGACAGAAGACCATCAGATTAGTTTAGTCTAAACAGCTGAACTAAAGTGGACAAATCACACAATTGCATTTCTAAAAAAACTGCACTAAGGGAAAAAAAGATAAATATGATCAATATGTCCAGGTATTGTGTCTTTTGAGAACAGTCACATATTTAGCCTATAAAATCACAGTCATGTGAGTGAGCACACATTTCTTCCAGAAGTCTACAATATTCTAAATAAAAACTCTCTCACAAATATAACATTATTTATTGAAAGACATAACAGTAGGTGTTTGTGTTAATAAAGACATAAAAAATGCAACAAACAGAAAGCTGATCCTCGCCTTCCGTGCGTATTTTGGCGCTATGGATGAATTTGAACTCAGTGAAACTGCTTTTTTCCCCCACTGAAACTTTCATGCACAGCATCTCATTTTATTATAACGACAACAAATTATGTGACAGGTTACACCTCACAGAACATGCAATTAAAAAGACATTACATGCAAATATTTAAATCATAATGTGTAAATTTATATAGTTGCCAGTGGCGATCTCAGCAAAAATATAATTCACAAATTAATATTTTTTAATTTTAAGCAACATTTTCATTTCTTTGGTTTTAAATACAAAAATTGTAATCCTGATAGTATTCCCATTTAAATGTTTTTTTTAAAATATATATATATATATACAAAATGTACCTGTAATCTGATTACTTTGGTTTTTGGCGCAACTATAATGGACTACAGTTATCCGTTTTTTTGTATCCTGATTACGTATTGCTGTTACATGTACAGGTAAACTGGGACAAATATGTTTCATGCTAGCTAGCCATTTAAATATCAGGAGACAATAAATTTTAATAGCTATGAATAATTACCACAAGGTCTTTGTCATTGGTAAAATGTTTTCATGTGCCTGACAACATCGTTGTGGGCGTGGTCCGGTTTCAAGATCTGTCTGGTATCAGCAAGAACTTGGTAAGTCCACTGAGAAATGAGACTGGTCTTCTTAAACATTAGCCTCTATAAAGAATAGAAATCATAAAAACAAAATTTTAGTAGATTTTTAATGATTCTTGGCTGGTCAATTACAAAAAAAAAAAAATGTATTGTTGCAAAATTTGCATTTAATTCTTTGTGAATGCTTGTTTTAAGTACCGTCTAACGTGTTAGATAAAGTTAGATGGTAGCTTTCAGGTAAAGTGGGACACCTTTTTAATGTTAACCTTGTTTTATGTATTCTGGTTTTACATTATTAAGGTATTGTGTGGAATCTTGTGGCAGATAGACGTAGCCTATTTTTTTTTTTTTTTTAAAGGCCTGGTACAATGAGTCTTGTGCAGAAGAGGATGGAGTTTTAGATGATGCTGTGTTTTTCTGCAAGCAATGCTTTACGGTGAAGCATAGTCATCAATTAGGATTTTGTTTTTGTTCAAAACACCAATTGATTTTCACAATTAGGCAGTTTTTCAGTCAGAACTGGGTTACCCACCAACATTTAAAAGGGTGATTGTGTGTTTGTGTGTTCAGGGGACATCGCATTATGTACATAGCAAGTACATAAAAAAAAATCAGTGTTCAAAACTGTCTCCTTACCTTACCCCGATTCGCAACAATAAGCTTATAATAATGATTTATAATTTGAGCTGTCTGGTCAGATTTTGCAGGAAATGTCCGTTTGGCGTCATTTGTCTTTGCCTGGTTACGTCATGTCCGTAAACAGAAAGAAGAAGAGCCGGCTACAATATCGCGTGAGTGGGGGCTGAGGATGGTGGAGTGTTTGTAGCTTGTTCTTAAAACAGTTGCTTAAGAATTTTGTCATCTAGATGGCTGCTTTTAATCTGGATAGTTCTAAACAGCAATTTTTGTTGACATCTGGGGAATCAGCTGTTGTCAAAACGAAGAAACCTTGAACTGCGGAGAGCCTGCAGTCAAAAAGGGAAAGCGACATAGCAAGTTCAAATCAGATGTAGCCAATTTTTACCTCATGATGGTAAGAGGGAGGACTGTACCACCTTCCTGGAGCCCTGGACAAATGCATTGTTTGTCACATTAAATTGTTTTTAAATAATTCAGAAGTTACAGTCTGCATACTGGAAATGTCCCATTAAAATAATATTTTATTCCCACAAAATGTCAGACTGACTGCTGAGTGTTTAGCTGGGAATGTAATTTTTGTGGGACTACAACATTGACATGCCAGTGTGAGTATTCAACCTTCTTTTTTTTATTCATTTGATCCCTGTGCAGCATGTGTATTTAATATAATTTTGGATGTGAATACTATTGCTGCTTTAAATACTGTAAAAGAACATTTAATTTCTGATACACCCTTCTCACAAAAACTGTATTTTTCTATAAATTTTCTAGTAGTTCCAAGTTCCATTCTGGTATTTGTACTTGTGCAGTTGTAAATGATGGATAACACTTGATTTACTAACAAAGAGCTACTTCATATTTAATCAACCCAAATATTGACTGGGTTCTTGATTACCCAGAGATTCAAGGCTGCTACCCTGACAGTAGCAGCCATAAATAATTTTTGTTTGTATACCCATATAGCTCACTTGGGTCCAATTCATAAAGGTGAAATTATAATGTGCTTTTCAACAAAAACTCTGAGTGATTTTATTTATGGCGCAAAAAGATTATATAACATAAAGTTACACAGAGCTTATATAATGCGTATAACATTACAACAGATTATTTACACATTTTAAACAATGGTACAAATTCTTGGTGATGTACACATAGACATTAATGCATACAAACATAATAAAGAATGCAAATAAAACAAAAAGCCCAAATAACCTTTAAATATGCAAAAGAATTTTCATTTTGTATAATGACAGTTCAGGCCAATCCTGGAATGCTTCAACATGATTAAATGCATGGACACTGTCATCAAACTTGTTCTGCTCAATCTCTGAAAAACTGCATAGTAAGTGTCGCAAAGCTGTGGTGTACAAGTCCAATTAATAATCTTAATTCTTTTTGCTAACCATCTGTGAAAATTATATAAAAATATTTTCAATGGTAATCATGTAACCTCACAAACTAACCTCACAAATGTTATAATACGCTTATGAAAATACTGTATTTGCAGAATAATATTTTCTTCAGCTTTCACATCTAGTTCACTTTCATATCTAATTTACACTAAATTGTTTGCACAGGTGTTCACGTGAATGACTGTTTATCAGGAATTTAGTGGTGTGTGCTTTCTCATTGATGTTTTCATGGAAGGTAGTTTTTCCACTACAGGTCCTATAGGTATACATTTATTATTCCATATATGCATGCACCAAACACTTTATTAGGAATACTATACAAATACGGAGTAGGGCCTCCTTTTGCTCCCAGAATAGCTTCAATTCTAGTCTAGAGATTGTGGTCCATGTTGGCATGTTGGCATGACGCAAAAATTCCTGCAGATTTTTCAGGTGCACTTTCATTATACAAATCTCCGTTTGAGATGACTTTTGCTTTGTGACATGGTATTATCATTATCATGCTGGAAGTATGGATTAGAAGATGGGTAAATTGTGGCCATGAAGGGATGCACATGGTCAGCAACAATACTCAAATAGGCTGTGGCATTGAAGCAATGACTTATTGATATTAAGGGGCCAAAAGTTTTATTTCAATTAAAGTGTGCAAAGAAAACATGCCCACACCATTACACCACCTCCGCCAGCCTGGACTATTGACACAAGGCAAGTTAGGTCCATAGATTCCCCCTGTTGGTGCCAAATTCTGACCCTATCATCTGTGTGGCTTGGCAGAAATTGTGATTCATCATACCAGGCTAAGTTTCTCCAGTCTCCAACTGTCCAGTTTTGGTGAGCATGTGCCCACTGCAGCCTTAGATTTCTGTTCTTGGCTGACAGAAGTGGAACCTGATGTGGTCTTCTGCTGTTGTAGCTCATCTGCCTCAAGGTTTGGCATGTTGTGCATTCTGAGTTGCTTTTCTGCTCATCACAATTGTACAGAGCAGTCCTCTGAGTTATTGTAGCTCTCTCATCAACAACATTTCCGTCGCTCACTGGATTATTTTTTCTTTATTGCAACATTCTGAGTAAACTCTAGAGATGGTTGTACGTGATCATCCCAGGAGATCAGCAGTTATAGAAATACTCAAACCAGCCCATCTGGCACCAACAATCATGCTATGATCAAAATCACATCACCCACCCATTGCACCCCCCTCCCCCATGTGAACATTACCCAAAGCTGCTGGCCCATATCTGCATGATTTTATACGCTACATTGCTGGCACACGATTGGCTGATTAGATAATTGCATGAATGAGTAGGTGTACAGGTGTTCCTAATAAAGTGCTTGGTGAGCACAGAATACTATATTTAATAATGTGTTAGTATTAATAATACTGTTACTTACACTTACAACATTTTCCACTACTTTGTGGCTATTTCCACCACCAAGGAACATATTGCATGCTTGTATACTGCTTTTACCACTTTTATTCATTCTCATTAACTGCTTTATCCTGGTCAGGTGGCTTAAATTACCAATAGCTTATATTTGAGGAAATATAGCTATCTTCATTAGAAAATATTGTGGCCAGGCAAAATAATCAAAAACAATAAATGCAGGAGTGGAGGGGACTGGTCGAATTTTCAGGAGGAGCAGGATTTGTCAGAATTACAGATGTTCCATGGTTTTTATTCTTTGGTTACTGTGCTGTTCTGTACTATGTGTGACCTTGCACCAAAAGGAATTCCTTGTACACCCTGTACTTGGCAATTAAAAAACACTTTGATTATGATTCTGAACTCCTTCTGGTACAGGTGGGATTGGGATTTTAAAAAACAGTCAAACTTCTGTGTTTTTTCACTAAAGTTTGCAATATTGGCCTACTTGGCTGTATTTGGGAGTGTGGGAACTATTACGTAAACACTTGCTCCTCTTTATTTTCACTAAATATTAAAGTATTGTGCACGGCTATCACGCACAGCTGTGGCTCATGTCTCACAGTGGCACCATGTGTATTTAAATGTCAAATGCCTGGTATTATTTAAAAAAAAACTTTATTTTAATTTAAATGTTGTATTTATGATAGAAAAGACAAATGCAGTTGTTGGGCGGGATATGGCTTATCCTGTGTTGCTAAGCCATATGGGCCGAGCCACGCTAATCATGGATTAGCGCTATTTTAGAGCTATTTTTACAACTATTTATAAAATGCTAAATACCCATAATTTAAAATCATCAACAATTTCTATAATTTCCATATGCATCTATGAAGCTATTTTAGACCTGATTCTATACAATACAAAAAAAACACCAAAACTATAGTGAACACGCAGTCCACCACTGAAAACATGCTTGTTCACAGACGACGTGGTGAGGATTTGAAGAGTCCTGTTTTCCGAAGATATCGTACTATGAGAGGTACAGACACAAGGGTGATGCTGATCCGAAATGGAGCAAAGATTTTATGAACAGCATAAGCTAGCACAAATGTGCTAGTGCCAGCAGCCATCTTCGACTGAACAACAGATTCACTGAAGCCCAGTTTGCAAAGGACAGCTGTCATATTGATCCCGCTGAGGAGAATAAGCATCAAAGTACATAATGAATTAAAGCACATTTAATGCAAGAAATAAAATTACAAAATAACATCAACATTCACTCATACTAGAATATTGAACACATTTTTATTTGAGAAAAGCCTATGAAAATGTTTTAATTTTTAAGTTAGGCACTCTTTTCAGACTTTAAGTAGATGGGGCTGCTTACAATCATGTGAAAAAGTACACCCCCTGGAAATTGTTGGCTTTTTTGACATATTTGAACAGGTAAACATTTGATCCTCTTTGAAACAGTACCTATTAATAAAGCTTACACACTATCAAATGACATGTAAAATTGACATTTTGTAGTCATTTTCACAATGTACATGGAAAAAAAAAACAGGTCACCTTGAAAAGGTAAGTACACCCCTACATTTATCACACCTTCAAATCCCAAAAAAATAGATTAAAATTTAGGGTGCCACTGGTTAGAACCTGCTTAGTCTTATCTAAACGTCTCACATCTAGTGTCTGGTGTTCCCTTTGCTATTGAGGTGTATGGTGTCTTTGTGCTAATATCTAAAGACTTCTGTAAGGCCTTCAGAAAATGTTGTGTATGCCTATAATTTGCCTTCCAAATTATTTTAAATACATCATTCCACTGTAAGGAAAATCTACAAGTCAAAATCATCTACAAGTGTGATTTCAAACTACTGCCAATTTGTCCAGGACTGGTCATCCCAGCAAATTCAGCCCAAGAGCAGACTGTCTGATGCAAAAAGGAGTCTTTAGAACCCCAAAATTTCATCATAAGCTCTGGTAGTAATTCTTACAACTGTTGGTGTCAAAGTGCATGCTTCTACAATCAGAAAGAGATTGCACAAATTTGACCTGCATGGGAGGCGTGCCAGGAAAAAGCCTTTGCTGTCTAAAAAAACATTAATGCAAAATTACAGTTTGCCAATGAGTATATAGACAAATAGCAGGCCTTTTGGAATAATGTGCTCTGGACAGATATAGTTTTTTGGCAGTAACAGCACACGTTTGGCCCAGACCAAAGACAGGATTTCAAATGGAGTATCTCATACCAACTGTGAAGCATGGTGGTGGAAATGGATTGCTTCGCTGCCTCAGGGACTGGACATCTTGCTGTTTACCTGTTCACCACCAGAGGGCATCACCACCCGAGTACTGACTGCTTTTCTGGACTCCATTTCCCATAATCCCACACCCGGAACTGATCATATATATATATTAGGGCTGCACGATTATGGCCAAAAGGATAATCACGATTATTTTGATCAATATTGAGATCACGATTATTCATTGATTTTAGGGACAACATATTTTTATTGTACTTTCACATTTAAATAAACAGACTACCGCTTTCACCTCCATGTTGTGCTACATTCCTGCTAATGTACACATCTTTGCATCAAATTAGACTGATCCTTAAAAGTGTATCATTTAATAGAAGCAAAATATAAATAAAATTGTACCCAAAATATAGGATAAGTAAAAATAAAAATGGCATCATACAAATGAAAATATGCAATCCAATATAACAATATAAAACCGAATTAAAACAATTCATGGCTATGCAGAAAAGGCAATAACAGTGTTTACAGGAGGAAAGACACAGCCAAATCACCCAATAGAGTGGTGCAGGGATGACGTCATTTTGTACCGGAACCAGGAAGTTATCATCACAACGGTTCCCTCGACAAAAACCCAATAGTGTTTTCCCATAGGCTTTTGGATTATTGGAAAAAAATAAGCTCTGTGATCAACAAAAGTTTACAACACTAACAAGTTTTGTCCATCAAGATAATTTTCACAAATGAACACAACTTTTATGAAGTTTGAAGCCTCAATACAATCGCCAGAAATAAACAGCTAACCGTACGCTATAAACAAACTACACTACGGTTGCTCGACTTCAACGTCACCATCACCATACTTCCGACAAACTTTTCCAAACTTGATTTAAAAACATTTTCCATAATATGGATTTACTCTGTGGATGAATCAACAACGTCTGTAGTCCAGCAACATGTTAACAATCACCTTTTTCAATACACGTAAAAGCTTTAACAAAAACTCACAAGTGGGGTATTACTGGTGTATTTTATGTCGTAGAATAAAACGTGAAAATAATTTGAGCTTGTGTTCACCATAGACCTTATTTCAGGGTTTTAACCAAAATCCCATTCAAAAAGCCCATTAACTTCGGGATGATGGAACTCAAGTGCTAAAATGCTAACTCATTTCCGGGTTATGGCATTACAAAATGACGTCATCCCTGCACCACTCTATGATGACTAACTGGAAGTTTAGGAAGCGCTTGATTTGATATGCAGCGGAGTTTTCTATGAGCGGAGGACGAACTTTAAACGTCAATATCGCAGTCGATCATGTTCATGTAATCATGGGCAGTCAAAATCGTAATCGAGATCAATATTCAATGAATTGTGCAGCCCTATGTCAGGTTCACGCAATCCGCGAACTCCATGTTCCAGAACACACGACAGCCTACAAACATGGTCACCCCAGAATCCACCACCTCTAACCTGCTCCCAGTCACCTGACTTCTGATCACACACACCTGTTCCCAATCAATCACACACCTACACATTAAAAGAGACTTTCATTCATTCTGAGTTTGCAAAGTATAAATGCTTAGTTTTTTTTTCATACTGCTGATTTCACCAAGCTTTATCACCAAGGATTTATCTGCACTGCTCTCATTAAAGCAGGCTGAATTGCAATTGTATCTGTCTCAGCCCATTTCCTGACAATATATAATATCAAAACATTAGAAAATGGTTTAAAAAATTTTTTTTACTTCTAAAAATGTAATTAAATTAAATTTTATTTATAGCAGTTTTAACAATGAGCATTTTCACAAAGCAGCTTTAGAGAAACACCAATAAAGATTTTAATTTGTCCCTAATGAGCAAGCCAATGATGGCAAGGAAAAACTATAAAATAGTTGCTCCTCGTTACGACTGAGTCCCAATTATTTTTCTAACACTGCTATTCCCCAGATGTACACAAAATGCAGAGGGAAGTGCAATAAAAACCAAAATCAATGAAATATGAATTGCTTATTTTAAAATAGTAAATAAAATTTAAACCAATTCTGGATACAGTATTTATTGCACTGAAACATTAGCAGAGGTGATGTACTTTTTATTTAACATTTTTAAATATGGTATCAATGCTTGATTGTTTTCATTATATATTATATATTATATATATATATATATATATACACACACATACACACACACACACACACACACATATATATACATACATACATACATACATACATACACACACACACACATTGTACATTTTGTTGAAAAGTGCACTTTATTAAAATTTGTTTAAAAAGAAACTTTGTCCTGAGTGGTCTGTGTTATTATTTTTCTTTGACGTTATGTTTCCTTGTGTTGGGTAACTTACTAAATAGTCTAAAAGAATCAACATGAAATAATAATAAATAATTATGATAAGATTGTGGATTATGATCCATCCTAAACAATATCGTGATATGTTGTTTTTCAGGTCTCCCACCTCTAGCTGGATTACCTGTGTCCGGTTCAATCACAGTTTTAATCTTTGTTCTCATTTAAAGAAAATGTGCCAGAGCATTATCCAATTAAAAGATGTCCAGAATGAATGTAAATATGTAAATTATTTTTTCCTTTTCGTACCATAGTTTATTGTTAAAATGTTTTATGAACAATACCTAACCTCCAACCATAGTTTTAAAAAAAAATCAACTCTCAAGTCGCATTTAAAAGTAGCTTATTTCTGCTGGAAAACTGCGGACCTGGCAACACCTGATTCAAATACATTCAGTTAGTATGCTGTGCTGTACTCTGGTCTGCGTTGTGGTCGGGGTATACCAATACCTTGTTAGATTTAGGTTGGGGTTGCTAATTAGCATACTGGAGGAGAAAATGTATAAAGAAATAAATGTAGAACTAAAGAAATACACAAAAGAATAAACATGCAAATAAAGAAAAGCATAAATAAAGAAACCAATATTAATACATTTTCAAATTTCTGCCCAACATTTGTTTGTTAGTTTTCCGGTATTGTGTTGACCATTAAAACCATTTTTAAAACAAAAATACAGAAGAAGAGCTGCCTTACCTAGACATAGCAGTGTAGAAAATTCCAAGAGAAATGATAGATATCCCAATGTGAAATGAAACACCAACGGCACCGTATTCCTTAAAAACCTTCTTCAGCTCTTTTGTTTTATTTTGCTTTTCCTCAGGCTCTGGCTTTTCAGGTCCTGCGTGTGGGCTCTTAGAAAGCAGTACCTAATCAGAGGCAGAGAATAACAATGTATGAAATAAATATCACAGTAATGTAAGTTTATTCAGAACCATACTTTTTTTTTTTAATAAATAATTATATTTAGTATGTACACAGATGGGTGACACATAATAGAAAAAACCTAGATAAATGAATGAAGAAACATACATTTCATAAGAGTTTGGTTCAATATTAAAAGAGCAAAAGATAATTATTTGGGCTCTGATGGCAGGCACTTCAGTCACAAAGACTGCTCAGCTGTTTATGATTGAACGGTGGGCTGTTGCCTTGCTTCACTTAAGCTCCATTTGCAAAAATCTCCATATATAGTTGTAAATGCACACAATGGGTTCAGAAAGCATTCATTAAAGGACTAAAGGAAGATGTGCAGCAAAAGGTTGTTGAGCTACACAAGATGGGAAGTAGCTATAAGAAAAAAGCACTGCACAAGCACAAGCACTGAAAATGCCCATTTCCACCATCAGGTGGAATAATTAAGAAGTTAACTGGAAATGTTATGCATCAACCTGGAATTGGACTTGTCTATATTGTCTCAACGCACTGTGAAGAGGACGGTTCGAGTGGCCAAAAAATCTCCAAGGATCACAGTTGGAGAACTGCAGAAGTTGCATCTTGGGGTCAGAAAGTCACCAAAACTACAATTCGAAGTCACCTACATCACCACGGCTGTTTGGTAGACAGGGATCCCGTTACATCTAAACCAAACACCGAATTCCTCAAAAAGAACATCATACCTATGGTCAAGCATGGTGGTGGAAGTGTGATGGTGTGGGGATGCTTTGCTGCTTCAGGGCCTGGGCAACTTGCAATAATTGAGGGAAACATGAATTCTGCTCTCTATCAGAAAATCCTAAAGCAGAATGTCCGGTCTTGAAACTAGTATGGTCTTGAGATTTGAAACTCAAGTACAACTGGATTATGCAGCAAGATAACGATCCAAAACATAGAAGCAAGTCCTAGTCCTAGAAATAAGTGAAAGACTGATCTCCAGTTATCAGAAGTGGTTGGTTGCAATTATTGCTGCTAAAGGTGGCACAACCAGAATTTAAGTTTAAGGGGGTAATTCATTTTTTCACATTGATGATTCGCACAGTGGCTTAGTGGTTAGCACATTCGCCTCACACCTCCAGAGGCTGGGGTTCAAGTCCCACTGGGGACCGTGTGCGGGTACTCCGGTTTTCTCCCCCAGTCGAAAGACAAGCATGGTAGGCTGATTGGCATGTCCAAAGTGTCCGTAGTGTATTAATGAGTGTATATGTGATTGTGTGCCCTGCGATGGATTGGCGCCCTGTCCAGGGTGTACCCTGGACTTGTGCCCGATGCTCCCTGGGATAGGCTCCCCGTGACCCTGAAAAGGATAAAGTGGTAGAAGATGGATGGATGGATGGACATTGGTGATAGGTGTTGGATAACTTTTTTTTTGCTTCAATAAAAATAAATAAATAATAAATAATAAACACAAATAATAAAAACATATTGTGTGTTTACTCAGGTTGCCTTTATTTTATGTTGTATGTATGTAGTCTTTGTGACTGAAGTCCACATATGAAGTGTGATAAGATCACAGAGCTTATTTTTTGCAATAATCCAAAAGCCTATGGGGAAAAACCTATTGGGTTTTTGTCGAGGGAACCGGTGTGATGATAACTTCCGGGTTCCGGTACAAAATGACGTCATCCCTGCACCACTCTATTGGGTGATTTGGCTGCGTCTCTCCTCCTGTAAACACTGTTATTGC
>JANDJT010000021.1:2266199-2278907 GCA_024331685.1 Stegophilus panzeri | reverse complement strand
CCAAGCTTCCGACAACTTTTCCAAACTCGATTTAAAACATTTTCCATAATATGGATTTACTCTGTGGATGAATCTTCATCTACCTTTTTTTTGGGAATTGTGCACAGCATACCTGACCCAGTTTATCTGCAAAGTTTTTTCCTGTTCGGCGTGATGACATTTAATTTCCCAAACAACGTGTGTAGTCCCATTTAGCAACATGTTAGTGTCATGATTTCCCCTCGTGCAAAGCGCTGGAGCATGCAGCGCGCTTCCAGGTTTTTTAGTGACCTTCTACATGTGCATTTGTTATGATTTCTGTCCTGTCTCTGCCCCTGTATTGTCATTGGTTGTTCCCTTATGTGTCATCATTAGTCTCAGCTGTTTTGTGTTCACCCTTAATTATGTTTGTCATTTAAACCCCTCGTGTCTCATTGTTCGACACGAAGTATTGCGTCAGTTTTCCACGTACCAAGCTTTTGTCTATAGCGTTGAGCTTGTTCTCGACCTCATCGTTTGATTCTTGTTTAGAATTGTTTATGCCCGTTTGCTGATCGCCTGACCTTTTGCTTGTTTCTGACCACGCTATTGTCTCACGTTTTGGATTTCTGCCTCTCTTCAATAAAGCTCTTAGTTGCATTTGCATCTGTCCTAAACCCTCATTACGTGAGGGTTAGCAACCGCTTTTTTCAATACACGTAAAAGCTTTTTTGTCAACGAAGGCACATTTGATATCATTGTGTTCAGCATGATCCACAGAATATAATCAGGTTTCAAGACAATAGGCTAAAGAAATTAAAAGTTTTTAGCATTTAAAAAAAATATTTTTTTGGACCAAAAGGTTTTTTGAGTAACTTCAGGACATGGGGACTATGACACCTATCAAGCTTTTATAATGATACTGAAATGGGTTTGTAAAATACAGCATCTTAACACACAATTCAAAATGGCCGATGCCCAAAATGGCCAACATAATTATTATGCCTCATTATGCCTCACTGAATCTAAATATACCACTTAAAGTCTTACGGTTTGGTCTGCACAATCGGTTTTATGGCAGAATAATAATAATAATAATAATAATAATAATAATAATAATAATAATAATATTGTCCAAACCTTACAATTACAATAGGGTTTCAGTACTTTGTGCTTGAACCCCTAGTAATAATAAAAATCCCTGAAAAAAAAACAAAAAACAATAGGGTTTCAGCGCTTCACACTTGAACCCCTAATAATAATAATAATAATAATAATAATAATAATAATAATAATAGTATTGTTGTTGTATAACATTTATAAATAAGGAAACTGAGGTTGAATAAATGTTGTCTCTTTTTTTTAAAAACACCAATTCAAAACTATAAACTCCATATTCCACATATGAATCATAAAAAGAATGGTGAAACAGCTATTACTTTTTCTGTATCACCGATTTGGAACACATTACCATTAAACAATTGTCAGACTGATCTTGCATTGAGTTTAAACACAAAAATAAAAATCAAACCACTAAAAACATTTCCCCCATTTTCCAATTATTTTAAAAAGCTTATTATTATTATTATTATTATTATTATTATTATTACTACTACTTTTACTCACATATTGCGTTTACATTACTTTTAAGTTAAATTATTGAATATTGAATTATTTAATTTATTTAGACACTTTATTATACATTTTGTATACCTGATAATTATTATTTTCTTCTTTGTCACTGCCATGTTTTTATTTCATTTTTATTTATCCCTATTTACCTATTTTATTTTTGACTTATGTTTCTTTCTTTCTTTCTTTTTTGCTTCACACTGTAAAGCACTTTGGGTGTGCATGATGACGGCGATAATAATAATAATAATAATAATAATAATAATAATAATAATAATAATAACAACAACAACAACAACAACAACAACAACAACAACAACAACAATAATAGGATGATATTATTATTATTATTATTATTATTAACAACAACAACAACAACATAGTTGTTGTATAACATTTCAAAATAAGGAAACCGAGGTTGAATAAACGTCTTCTTTTTGAAAACAATTCAATGTAGGGTTGCTATCTGGGGTAGTCCTGTTAGACTAATTAAACTCCAACAAGCATTTCCAGTCATATGTAGCCTATATCAGCACGAAGACAGAGTGGGCGTTGTCATTATCTACCAGCACAACACTGAAAGGTTTGACCAGCTAAGAATGTACTGCCAAAATCGAAATAAAACCGACAGAGAACTCGAATGTAACCATCTGCGTTACTTAATGACAATTGGCTGACTAATACATTTCTACTGGTGACATACAGTTTACCTTTTGAACCTCTGTGGCCGGTTCCCTCTTCGTCCAATTGGCTTGTTTCTGTTTCGAAGCGTTAGATAAAGCACTTGACAGAAGTTTGTTCGTAGAGGAGCGAATGATACACGTTTCGGTACCAAGACAAAAAAAGCTTTTCGTGGAATTTAGTCGGTTATTCGTATTACGATCCTTGCTTCTCCACGAAAAAGGCGAAATGAAGCCCAGTCTTGAAACCGATTTGCCGTCTGTCAAAGCAGGAGATACATGTTTACATTTGTTGCTTTTCACATATTTATCCTGTAGCATTCCACTAGGCAGGCGTAAAACACAGACACTATGTGCGCCTATGGTACGGACTTGGGAGCAGGAAATAATGCTAGAGTTATGCAATGCCCATACGGCGCCCTGTGGTTTGTTTATTGCAACCTGCACTGAACCCGCGAAGTTATAATAACTAAATGATGAAGCAGACCTGGCTCCTCGACATAGAAACATTGTCTCTTACTACCCCTTATGACGACTGACCAGCGTTGTGTGAGACGACTTATCTTAGACGAAGGTAATAAAAACTACCAGTCACGCTTTAAAAAAAAAATCTGATTCCACAGGGTGGGGATACGTCTCTGCCGAAAATAGTACACTATAGTGAAGCATTTATAATGCGCTAACCCAACCAACAAGACAGCAACAAGACAGCAACAAGACACGGCGCGATAACCGAACACACTGGTCACTCCGTCCTTTCAGGACAGTAGGAGGTTCCTAGTTGTGTTCGGGGGCGGGTTTTGAACTAAGAATGGGTGATACCACTTTTTAGATCCAATAGCAAGCAATATCAACACTATCCCGAGACTTTAAAATCGTATTGTGTATAAAAATGTCGAAATTGCGGGCGCGCAATGAGATGATTTAGGTAAACGTAAAAGTCTCCCCATACGCACAAATACATCTTCGCGACATTTGCATGACGTCAGCATTTTAATCTGGATGACGTTTTACGTCTGGATGTCTCTGGTGGATATTTCAGTGACAGCTAGGAAACGCATTCGCGACGTTTATGAATTATGAATGTTGTAAAGCCGATCGTTTAAAGATGTTTATTGGATGTTCTTACATAGGCAGTACGTCTGGTTTACTGGTTTAATTTCGCCTAAATTAACTACTGCTTGAAATATAACTGAACCAATAAATATGAATATGTTTCTAGACAAAGCACATCTAAGTTCATAATATAAAAAAGATCAACACACACACACACACACACACACCCCACACACACACAGTGTGTGTATAGTAAGTAGGTAAAGTGAAGATCCTAACTGTAAACACTGGAATATGTGCAGTAGTAGGCTATGTAAACAAGAGTGCAAAGCGTAGTAAAATAAATAGTAGGTGTGTGCAGTTGTAGTGTCTGAGCAGTCCTCTATAGACATGAGTATAAAAAGCAGACGAAGCATTTAAGTAGCATTAAAAAAAACAAACAAAAAAAAACTACAATTTAATTAAATTAGATGTAGTAGTATGCGTAGTGTGTAATAAATATGTACAATATATCAATATATTGGACAGGATTTGGTCCTTAGCAGCAGTAAAGTGGTAATAGTGCCCTTACAAATACTGTAACATACCCAAAAGTGACAGAAACATGTGAAGAAACATGTGACTTTGATTCTCCGCGCACTGGTCACCTCACTGACAGCTCAAGGACACACAGCTGAGTGTCCTTAAGCTGCCAATGAGGTGACCAGTGTGTGGGAGGTAGTGGAGGCATGAGTGAAAGCATGGAAGAAGGAGTAATGACTGGATTACAGTTTATTCAGGATCCTGATGGCCTGCAGGTAAAACTGTTCTTATAGATCAAAACATGAGAACACACTTGACAACATTTTCATTCATAATTTGGATCTTGTTATAATCTGCATTGCTGCATGTGATGTGATGTATGTGAGTATATTATCCCATGCTACTGCTGTTTGCTGATCACATGGCCTGTGCCTGTGTTCTGTTTACTGATTTTCATTCATGATTTGAATCTGTCAGGCTGTCCTTTAAATTATACACCTTTAACTGCACTTGCATCTGACTCTACACTCCTTTTGTAACAGATGGATTGAACTGAATATGATAATTAATGCTTCTCAGCTAGATGATTATGTTTAGCTACAGAATGCCTGTAGATATTAAAAAAAAAAACCCACCTCTGTCATGGCTTTACTGTGGAAAGTCATGCTCTTGCTAATTTTTAAGAAAATGTATTAATGTTCAGATGGTGGTGAAAAACTGAGGGATTTGTGCAGGATCCATAAAATAACCATCTAAAATCTGCAATTTGTCATGTCAAGGCAAACCAACAACTCCATTTCCCAGAATGCACCACGAACTACAAACATGGCAGAAAACTACAACTCCCAATGGAACACATATACACATCACCTTCTCCTGAGGATTAATCACACACACTTGTTCTCTATCACACCACACTACTTAAGGGACTCTCACACACGCAGCCATTGTGAAGTATTACGCTCAGGTGACTTATCTGTTGTTTACCAAGCTGTTACCTTGTGTCGTTGCTCTGGTTTTATGATTTTTGTTATTGCCTCGACTTTGATTCTCTACCTTGCCTAGTTTGGATTGTTTGCATGATTGTTTGACCCTTGCCTGTCTATGGTTACTGATTTCTGCATAACTCTGTGGATTTGTCTTCTCATTAAACTGCCTTACCTGTATTTGCTTCTGTCTCAGCCTCCATTACATGACACAATCACATAACTCATTTGACATGCCTCTTACAACAACCATCTTCTCTTGAGGGATGCTTACGCTTCAAAATAATAAAACTTGCCGGAAAAAGTAATTTGAGAATCAAAGATTCGCTTATACCACAAAGACGCTAACACATTTTATGGTTTGATACATTGTGATTAACTCCATTTTAAATATCACATGTATGCATTGTGTGGATAAACAGTAAAAAGCAGGGCTTCACCCTTAAAATCATTAACATATACACATTGTAAACATTCGGTGACATCCAATGACTACCCAGACAGTCAGAAGACAGGAAGGTCACACATACAGATCAAACAAGGTTACCAGGGATCGTAAATCACATGGCATACAGACCTGTCTGTCAGGGTGACAGGGGAGGGGTGGGTCGCTTGGGATTCTATTGTGTGGCACACGGCACTTTTTCTGTATAGATTCAAAAACTTTAGTCATGCAGCTCTGCTTTTGTTATTTTTTTTAACAAATGTGTCCATGCGTATTTACTAAACAGATCTATGCATGTCAACAGAAAATTATTGTCATTTTCCTCGACCCATGCAGACATATCAGCTAGATTGACCTGGAACTACATATCAATAAAATGACAACATATCACAGATGACAACCCGATTCCTTTTGTATTTTAGGGGGGCAGTTCTGTGTAGTGTGTAAGCATGCTCGCCGAAGAGCCAGCCTGTAACTTGTTTATCATTTAAACAAAACACCTTTTTCTTTTAAAACAAATCTTTTAAACATTTTTACCTCCTAAAGAACCCTGGTTTGAAGGTGTGTAATAAATATTTTCCATTTCTTTGGACATATTGTCACCTCAGTCTCCACAAAGAATAACACCAATGGTTTAAGTGTTTTGGTTTTTTATTTCAGTAAAAGAGAACAACAGCATCATATAACATCGCGGGACTGTAGAAATTTTATACACATCACAGTTTTTTTTCTCAAGAACGTTATCAACTAGTGTTTCAATATTTTCACATACAACAGTCTGTTAATTTCTTGACGACGTGATTACACATAAATCAAACACATATGTTCACATACACATTATGTCCCCAATTCTAATACAACTGTCACATTCAGTCATCAGGTCTAGTATTTTTCTAATAGTTGCACAAATTGGATTGACCGCATTACATACGCATCATATCTGTCCACTCATTTGACATGGTTCTTACAACAACCATCTTCTCCTGAAACATGCTTACATTTCAAAATAACAAAACTTGCTGGAAAAGTAATTTGAGAAATGAAGATTCACTTATACCACAAATACACAACATATTTGTATGGTTTGATACTGACCGGTGTGATTGACTCCATTTTAAACATCACATGTAAGCATTGTGTGGATAAACAGTGCAAAGCAAAACTCACCCTTAAAATCATTAACATGAACACACCGTAAACATTCAGTGACATCTGACGCCTGGGCAACACAGCCAGGAAAACATTCCCCCGACAGACAGGAGACAGGAAGGTCACACATACACATCAAACAAGGTTACTGCTGGTCATAAATTACATGGCACATAGACCTGTCAGTCAGGGTGACATGGAGGGTCATAAATCAATTTGACCTTTTGACAGAAAGTGTATGTTATAACTACTACTGTTGATTGACTGTTGTTTTTGGGGTTTTTTTTCACAGCTCTCACAATGTTTCTGTCATCAGCTGTTGTTGTTTTCCTTGGCCGACCCATTCAGTGTTTGATGCTCAGTACACCAGTGGTTTCCTTCTTTTTCAGGACATTCCAAATTGTTGCATTGGTTATGCCCAATGTTTGGGCAATGCCTGATTGATTTTCTCTCTTTTCTCAGCTTCAAAATGGCTTGCTTTTCTCCCATAGACAGCACTCTGATCTGCATGTTGGTTTATCCTTTTTAACAACAAATGCAGTCTTCACAGCTAAAACCAAGAGTAGATGTTCAGAGCTATTTATTGTTTAAACAATCAGTCCTAACAGGACACACCTGGGTAACAAGAAACACCTGTCAGTCACATGTTCCAATATTTTTGCTTGCCTACAAATTGGGTGATCTGATACATAATGTGCTATATTCTACGTTGCTTAACACATCTACATATAATACCAGGAAATAAAAGCTGAAATTCTAAACTCTCTTCTCATAGTCATCTTTTGATCTCAAACCAAAATATCTTAAGTCTACAGCAACAAAATTGGCCTTGCTGTTCCAATAGGGTCAGAGAGGACTGTACAACAAATGTAACATTTAAAGTAAATGTAAGTAAACACACACACACACACACACACACACACACACACACACACACACAATACAACGGGAACACCAGACACTAGAGATAAGAAGGGTATAAATAAGACAGGTTCCACCTGCACTCCCTAAGCAGGTTCTGATCACTGGCACCCAATCTTGAACACCTGATTCTAATTTTATGGATTTGAAGGTGTGATATATGCAAGGGTGTGACTGATCTGTTTTATTTTTTTATTTTTTTGCTAATTTAAATTGTGAAAATTACTACAAAATTAGAAGAGGATCAAATGTTTGCTTGTCCAAATATGTCAAAAAAGCCAACAATTTCTATGGGCTGTACAGAACAATTTAGAATTTTCTATATTTCTGCATAAATATGACCTAAGATTTTCACAAAATTCCTAAAAGTAGATAAAGAGAACACAATCAAACAAATGAAACAAAAATAATATACTCTGTCATTTAATTATTGAGGAAAATGATCCAATATTACATACAGTATTTTTTGAGTGGAAAAAGTATGTTAACCTTTGCTTTCAGTATGTGGTGTGACCCCCTTGTGCAGCAATAACTGCAAATAAATGCAAATTCAACTCTGGGAAATTGGTGGGTTTCCTCACATGAACTGCTTGCTTCAGGTCCTTTCCACAACATTTCTATTGGATTAAGGTCAGGATTTTGCCTTGGCCATTCAAAAACATTAACTTTATTCCTCTTTAACCATTCTTTGGTAGAACGACTTGTGTGTTTAGGGTCGTTGTCTTGCTGCATGACCCACTTTCTCTTGAGATTCAGTTCATGGACAGATGGCCTGACATTTAGAATTCGCTGGTATAATTCAGAATTCATTGTTCCATCAATGATGGCAAGCAGTCCTGGCCCAGATGCAGCAAATCAGGCCCAAACCATGAGACTATCACCAACATGTTTCACAGATGGGATAAGGTTCTTATGCTGGTATTCAGTATTTTCCTTTCCCCAAACATAATGTTTCTCATTTAAAACAAAAATTTTAATTTTGTTCTCATCGATCCACAAAATATTTTCCTTAGCCTTCTAGCTTGTCATATATGAATGTTAGCTGCAGAAGGGCTGCAATGTTCGTTTTGAAGAGCAGTGGCTTTCTCCTTGCAACCCTGCCATGCACACCATTGCGGTTTTGTTTTGGTAATTTTTTATTGCCTTTGTAAAGTGCTACAGCGGGTGTTTAACTAGTTAGCCTAGCATCAAAAGTTAGCAGGTAGTTAGCACCCGTGAGTTCAGCACAACATGGCCATGATATGGAGGAAAGATGATGATGACTTGTATTCGAGATGGGACCATGTCAAAAGCAACAAACACGTGAGGATTGAGCTACCGCTGCTATTCTCTGGTGATGAGAAGCAGAGCTTTTTATGCTGGGTGCGTCAGTTCAGGGTCTCGGTCAGGGTACTCACAGAGGGAGACGGCACTGCTGCTTATAATTATGAACTGGCAAGGATTTAACCAACACGTTTAAACAACACAATCATTTCTGCTATGAGACAGTCTTCCTGTGACTTTTCTGGCTGACTATGAAGCTATGAAAGAAAGATTCAAAGAGGCTTTTGGGCAGAGATACTTTATGGATCGCTTGATTTTCAGCCTGTCAGCTCGCCCTCGTGCTCCGCGAGAATGTTTGGAGGCGTATGCTGCAGAGATCAACCAGCTGGTGGATGAGGCTTTTCCTGAGTATGGTGATAATGCTCAGAGCAGAAAAATTTTGTTGTTTCCTGGCTGGTCTGGATCCTGTGCTCAGAACAAAATGCCATGAACAAGGGGTGGCAGATTTGGAGGGGGCTGTGATAATTTCAGGTCAGTGTAATAATTCTGGAGAGGTAATGAAAATGGATTACATGACTGTTAATGGTGCTCACACTAATGATTCAGGTGACATGTGCCAATGCTGTGTGGGGGCCATGGATGCCGGTCACTGATCTTTGATGGAGCACGGAGAGGCCGTTCACCAGAGAGAAAAAAGTTTCAGTACAGAGATGAGCATAAGCAATTTGTGGAATTTGGTATTTATAGAAATTTATAGGGAATAAAGACTCATTCCCTGCAAGTCGCAGCCCCAGCCCCCACAGATTTGAGGAGGAACCAAGGAAACATGGGGTGCGTTTCATGTTTCCTAGTGGAGGGGACTAGGAAATGTTAGGAAAAGTTAGGAAATGGCTCCTTCTGAGGTCAGGGAATTTGTGGGACAATGTTCTTATTGTCAACGATTTGTCAAGGACTTTTCTGCTCACTTAACCAGCCTGTTGGAAAGAACTGCCGAATGTGACGCATCATTCAACCATTTGAAAGTAGTGTTATCATCTGCTCCTATCATGATATTGCTTGACTTCAATGTGCCTTTTAAAATCTACACTGATGCCTCTAAATGGACCGTTGGTGCTGTGCTTGCCCAGGACAAAGATGGACTTAAGTATGTGGTAGCCTATGCTAGCTGGGCATTGAACCTCACACAGAGACATTGGTCCACCTGTGATCGTGAGCTGTGGGCCATTGTGTGGGCAGTAAGACAGATTCAGACATTATATTGGACTTGCTTCATTTACTATCATCACAGACCATCGACCCCTCTTGGCACTTTGGCGTATGTCCATTGATGATGACCATGATCATTCTATGGATGATGACCATAGAATTCCTGCAGGTATTTCTACAAGAAAATGAGCTGAAAATCCTGTAGGATATCTGCATAATATTCCTGCAGGATTCCTGTAGGTTTTTTTTTTTTTTTTTTTTTGTAAGGGTAATATTATTATTTACATTTACATATATTATTATTTATTTACCTTTTTTTAATTCTGTTTTTTTTTTTTTTTTTAGGTGTGTATTGCACTGCGGCTTGGAAACATTACAGATTACATCATTAATTATGCAACATAATAATAAAAAAAAATCATTTATGAAAATACTTTGCTTTTGTTGTGAAGTTATTTCCCCTGTATGTGTCCTACAGGATACACTTACCATATCCTGCAGAATTTCAGGAAGTGTGTGTTTTAAATAAACCTGCAGGATATAACTCCTGCATATATTTTTTTCCTTCATAGAACTCCTGCAGGTATTTCTACAGGACAATTAGCTGAAAACCCTGTAGGTTATCTGCAGAAAATTCTTGCAGGATTCCTGTAGGTTTTTTTTTTTTTTGTATGGGTAATATTATTATTGACAAAAAATTTCTTACCTTTTTTAATTCTGGTTTTTTTTTTAGGTGTGTATTGCACTGCGGCTTGGAAACTTTACAGATTGCATCAGTCATTATGTGACATAATAAAAAAAATCATTTATGAAAACACTTTGCTTTTGTTGTGAAGTTCTTCCTCCTGTATGTGTCCTGCAGAATATAAACACTCGCCATATCCTGCAGAATTTCAGATCTATCCTACACAATAGTCCTGCAGGAAGTTTGTGTTTTAAATAAATCTGCAGGACATAATTCCTGGAGGGTATAACTCCTGCATTTTTTCTTCTTCATAGAATTCCTGCAGGTATTTCTACAGGAAAATGAGGTGAAAACCCTGTAGGATATCTGCACAATATTCCTGCAGGATTTTTTTAAGGCTTTCTTTTATTTAGTTGGCATGCTTGTAGTACAGACGAACGAAGTCTGACAAGACATTTTATCGTGGGAAAGACTAACTATAAAGTAATTTGTGATTTATCCACTAGAGCTCAGAACTTTGCTGTCACTCAGTGCAGTTAAATCTTACCCTCTCCGTCACATCTGGTGAATACTCAGGAAGAAAGCGTTGTAAACTGAGAGTCTGCCCCCTAGTGTAACACTGAAGTATTTACCCATAGTGCATTGCTTTCGCCAAGCACAACACATCGCCATTTTCAATGATTTGGGAGCTCGGCGACTGGATCAGCAAAGTAAATAGGTCACAAGATCGTAGAGAGAAAAATAAAAGCTCATTCTACACCAAAACGGCGTGTTTAATTCGTCGATCTCACTGCTCCGAACCCTCCGACTGAGAGCAAATGGTTGTGATCAGTTGGCCCGCTCGGATGAAGTATTCAAGTGCAGTCCCGGGCTGATGTGATAATTGATCGCCTTTCTATTTGCGATTTAACCATAAACCAGGTAGGAGGAGAGGGCTACCACCGTCTGCTCTAAACATTATTATGAATTTAGGTATCATTATTGAGGTCATTACTTTGACTTACGGACTGATTTGCGTTGTGCAGTAATTGCTGTATATATTGGCAAGCTGGAAGATGGTGTTATTTATCTCCACCCGAATTCCGACAAAACGCCTTCTGCACTGGGATTGACTGGTAATTCATAAATGCCCATAAATTGGTGGGGAAAATAACGCGGATGTACGTCTGTGAAGTTGTTTGGCTTTTCCTCGTTGAGCAAAAATGCTTATTTTTAATTAACGGTCTTTATATGCCACGGTGATATAGGAGCGTGGTCGTCTGTGAAATGACTATAACTATTACAAGCTGCTTCTCAAGTTGTTTGCAGCATTAAATTTACTGCAAGTTAATCTGTAATTTTCTTATAGCTGTTCTGCATTTACCATAATATAGATAAAAATACAAAAGCATTTGACGACATCGGTGACAAACTGTTTAGGAAAAAGTCTGTGTTTACAGCTTGTTTAGAAGTGTATTACATCCCCACCACAGCTAACAGTTTTTGGTTCCCAGAACATATATTTTTAAGGTTTGTTTTTGGTTAACCAGGAAAGTTTTCTTTATGGAAATACAACGTTGATTTATATTTGCAGAATGTTCCCCTAACGGTGTCCCCCCTTTTCATGTTCCCTTAACCTCAATTTTCATCAGTTATTTTACATATTCATATATTCTTGCATCAATAACCATAGATAAAACCAGCCATCTGTATAAAAATTACCAGTGCACAATCCATGTTTTTGTTGATCCCTTGTTTAATTATTTACATAAAATAAAATAAGCTATGCGTCTCTGGACATTAAAAACAGTAATTATCATTTAATACAAAAATGCCTACATTTTAATAGATAACAATTTGCAATAACACTATCATTTAAAAAAATACACAAAAACGTTATCAGATTTTCAACTTCTGATCAACTTCACTTGAAAAATCAGGATCACTTCTTCCACCACCATCATCTGCAAATTTAACAAAGAAATGAAAAACGCAATGTAAATTACATCAACATTAGATTAAATTTAATTATTTGAAGGAAATGTAAAGTTTTTTTCACATTGTTTTCAACCACTGTCTTTATCATATTTGTGAAAGAAAGCTGACAACACTTATTGTACTTATAGTCAAAAATATATTATAAAGATACACAGTATCTCACAAAAGTGAGTACACCCCTCACATTATTGTAAATATTTGATTATATCTTTTCATGTGACAACACTG
>JANDJT010000021.1:2235735-2249839 GCA_024331685.1 Stegophilus panzeri | reverse complement strand
TGATGATGGAGTGATGTTGCTTCCACTTGCGGATAATGGCCCCAATGGTGCTTACTGGAGGATTCAGAAGTTTTGAAGTATATCTGTAATCGATTCCATCAATATGTTTTGCAACAATAAGGTTGCGAAGGTCTTGGTAGAGTTCTTTGCTTTTACCCATCATGAGCTGTTTCTTGTGTGACGCCTTGGTAACGAAAAGCCTTTTTGTAGACCATCAAGTTACTAACCCAGCTGATATTAATTTGCACAGATAGGGGGTATAATTACTTATGGATTTCAGCCGTTTCCTTCCTTACCTTGCCTTGGAGAACTGCATTTTCTTAGTGTGTTCAGTACTTATTTCACACACTGTACCTGTGTGTGATCTCTTCAACTTGCTGAATGAACTCAATTTGTCACTTCATGGGAGAATGACGACTGTCTTTAAGTTGGCAGACAAAGTGTCTGCATTCAAAGCCAAGTTGCATCTGTGGGGAAAGTGAGTGCCAGGGGCCCATTTGACATGTTTCCAACATTGTCTGGACATTTGGAAAATAAAGAACCTGTGCCTTTTCTCTCCCAGCTGGTCTGCGATCAGATAGCTTCACTGTCAACTGAGTTTGAGTGTTAATTCCCAAACGCAAGCGATCTAAGAAATGCAAAGGAATGGGTCCATGACCCATTTGCAAATGTGCCCTGTGAATTATCCATGTCAGTGCATGAAGAGGTTCGACTCATTGAAATCACAAATGATGGTGGGCTGAAAAGTATGTTTCTGAGATCCTCGCTTGCAGGCTTCTGGATTAAAACAAAGCCAGAATATCCAGAGGTAGCTGTGAAGGCTCTTAAATGTTTAATCCCCTTTTCATTGTCATACCTTTTTGCGACGCAGGGTTTTCCACTAAAATAAGTTAAAATATAGCTGCTAAAACAAAGTTATGGAGCAGAATGGACATTTGCAACACGCTTCCAGGCTTACTGTCTCCCATCCCTCTTCGTTCGGACTGTATTATTGCAGGGAAACAAGCCCAGGGCTCCCACTGATTGAGCGGTATGGTGAGTTGTAATGTTTTGTTTATTTAGTTTGTTGTATGCAGTTGACATTGAGGCATAATTTGACTATTCCCTGTAAATTAAATTTTAAATAAACTAGTAAATTAATGATTGTTCTGATCGCACCTCAATCTGGCCAGCCCGTGAGAATATTTTCAAAACAAAACCGGTGGTGCAAAAAATGTTGGAGACTCTTGATCTAGCCACATTTAGAAGAGAAAATGGAGACTATTACTAAGATGACCGAACTCTTGATTCCTAAAAGAGGAGCCCTACTGTACATAAGCTATATTTGTTGTTTGGCATGTTTGTTTTATACAAAGCCTATGTTTCTGTTTGGCGTTGTAAAGTTCCCTGACTTGGGGAAATGAGGAGACAGGAGGCAGCCTTGGTTTGATCCCACAAAGAGGCTTTATTTGCCATCACTTTTCCCTTATTCGCTTTTTAGTGATGCAACTTTTAATCTTGCTCGTACATACACGCACGCACGCACACACACACAGCGTTCTCTTCTCTCCAGGTGCCCGTCTCTCCCCCTCTTATGCTCTCTAGCCTCGCTGCAACACAGAACAATACTTAGGAAATTTCCACAGGTGTGTGTAACCTGTGTTGCTTACCTTCTCTAGCTCTGCCCTCTATTCACAGGACAGCTCTAAACCATGCCCCAGTCTCCACAGGCGTGTTGTTAGATGTTTGATGGGAAAATTATGATATCGTCCAGTTGACAGTTCACCACTATCCTTCCACGTTGGACAGTTCTTAACCCAATTCCAGTGATTTCAACAATCTCCTTAGTTGTTTTCTTTGCTTGATGCAGACTAATAATTTGCCCCTTTTGAACCACAGTAACATCTTTTAAAGGATACCTATTATGGTTTTTAAACGTGCCTAATTTTGTTTTAAAGGTCTCATACAATAGATTTACATGCATCCAAGGTCAAAAAACACTTTAATGTGCTCATAATTTAAATTGCAGCATTACCTTTTTCCCCCCAGTGTCACAAACGACTTGTTCAATGATCCGTTCTAAAGGATTCATTCTAAATTCCTCCTTTCAGAGAGCATACTCTGCTCTGATTGGCCAGATGTCCCAGTCTGTTGTGATTGGTCTATCCCTGTCAGCTTGTTTAAAAAAATTAAATGCCCACTACCATAATGAGTTTCAGCTCCGTCTGTTGCAAGCAGCCATTGAAGACCAGAGGAGGGTTTTTTTTTGTTACAAACCTTCGTAGGCTAGTACAGGAAGTAAGTCTGGAATTACTAACGATTCGTTTCAGCTGTTCAGAATCAGTTCCTTCTTTTGGGAGTCAATAACTCGGTTTGTCGTGCGTTTTGATTTTTGAAACTTTGCAGACTTTATAGTCACAAACAGCTCTATAACACACTACATGAAAGGTAATATTTGAAAAACCATAATAAGTGCACTCTAAAAAATCCACGGGATACGTCTTCTGACATGGTTGTTTAAGATATGAGAAGCTACACACTGCATCAGTTTGCGTTAAAAGAATTGTTGCCAGCTGAAACATGTTAATCACAGAAATAATGATCCAATCATAGGCTCTTAAGTATTTCCTTATTTAAAGCCAAACAGTGACTTTTTTTTCTGGCCAGGCAGTGTATGTACAGTACATGCTTAAGTAGTGCATAGTAACCATTTCACTTGGACAAATGAGCTGTATATATGGACTACCTCCTCCAATATTTTATGCCTTTCTCTTTCTGTAATCTTAATAAAAACTGTCGTGCTTCAGTGCTACACAAACTCCTCTTTATAAAGTGTAATCTTCTTCAGGGTGTTTAATATAAAATGCCCCCCTGCCTTAAAGGACTTGGGTCACACACTTTCTCCCTCAGTCACTTTACGATTATGTCTCCATCTGATGGTGACTGAGGTCATGTTGGGGATAAAAGGTAACGTTGACATAAACAGTAAACTGAAGAAAGTCATTGTCGGTGACTCTGGGTATCTGCTAAAGTTAGCGGCATCACATTATGTGCGTATGACATTATGCGCCGTCGACTAGGAGAAACGGCTTATACTTCCAGTTAGTAAAAAAAAAACTAATGTGTTCCATTTGAGATGATATTACCTTTCTAAAAGTCATACACTAAACCAGTGGTTCTCAACCTTTTGTGAGCTCTGGACCCCTAGCATATTTCGAACAATCCACAAGGACCCCCTCACTCCCCAACAATTATAGGCTATATATTTAACAGTAATTTCTATACATGTTAATTTTTTAATTAATATTTAACATCAATAATATTAACATTGGACATTTAAAATTTAATGAAAACATTTCAAGATTTTATTTTTTACATTTTATTGTTCGTGTGACATTTAATTTGACTATCTGAATTATCTTGTTGTTTATTTTATCCATCAGTGCAACACTTGAACTTATCTACCACTCATAGGTTTTTGCAAATTATCATTTCATTTGTAAATAAATTTAAAATAAATCCATCAATGAACGATTGTCAGCTCAGCTAACGTGATATTTGTGAATGCATGCGATTAACCAAATTGATTAATTTTAGAACAGCTCATTTGAATATGTTTTGATACATTTAACAAAAAATATATATTATTTAAACATTTTTAAAACTTTCCTACAGACCCCCTGCAATTACACCACTGACTCAAACCCCAAAACTAACATTTTACCGATTAGTTGTTGCAGCCCTAATGAAATGTGTTCCTTCCAGTAACCACTTGAATGAGTGGTTGAATGAGTGGTCATTTCTTTATTACATATAAATATTTTCTCTTTTAGCATTGCCTACAAGACCACACTAAATGTATGATGCTAACACACAGACACACTTTCTCTCACACGCACGTCTTTATTTTTATACCGTTTGATATTTGAACTGTACACATCCTATAAAATGTTGGGTACACTTCAACTTAACATTAGTTCTTTCTTACTTCTGTAACACATTTATAATGCATGTGCTTATGTCACATCAGGGTAATTATAACGGAAAACATAAATAATTTGTCTTTTAGCACATAGATTGTTAGACACAGATCAAATGTATGCATTTATTTAAAATATAACCGCTTGAATGTGATGTACTTGCAAACACGTGCATGCATGCACACAACTTTTTTTTGTCTTTACAGTATTTTACATCCAGTATTATCCATTTGGATAACAGGGCCAGCTCATTACCGTTTCCACCTTTGTACCGAGCCCTCCCCGGAACAGTTTGATTCACATATTTTGTGTTCTTTGGCTTGAACTTGACATGAGGAAAAAATAAAAACTAATAAGTGAAATTAACCTTTTAAATAAAATAAATAAGCATAATATTAATTATTATAATTATTATTTTGTTTATTGGCTATAATAAAATAGGTTACTATGCTTTAATGTTCAAAAACGCATTATTTGTCAAATAATGTACATTATTGCAGTACTGACTGCAATAATGCAATTGCAGTACCCTGGCTGCCTGAAACACTCCAATTTCTCCAAAGCCCCTCCTCCCGAAAAGCCCAGAGTGCTCTGATTGGCCAGCTGACAAGTTGCATTGTGATTGGCCAAAAGCCTTGTGTTTTTCGGAAATGTAGCGCCCTTTGGCTTAGCTTTAGCTTCTCCAAAGCTTCTAAAGCAATTCTAAGCTCCTAAGCAACATGTTGTCAGTTTTACTGTATCAGTTCGAGCCCGAGTCAGATTCAGAAAATGCGGACAACCAAGCAGAACCATCTTTGCAAACATGATTTGAACAGAACCGTTCACAGTGGTGAGTTTTATTTTATAACTCTCTTACCTTTCAGATAGGATGTAAATTCTGACCCTGCCGGTGGGACTAACTATGCTGTACACAGCTTCTGCGTTGTACATAGGTATTCATACGATATACCTTTGGAAAGCTAAGATTCTTGTGATTCGATTGATATGAATCAACAGCTCTGTCAGACTACCAACATACAAACAAACGCTTTAAAAATTGAGGCAACTTAGGTCTGCAACTGATCCACAACACAAAACTCCGCATTTGAACAGTCAATAGCAGATACTTCATAAAATAATCCAACACACTTACAGGTTCTGATTCAGAAGCGCAAGATTGTCAGAGTGAAATGGGAATCGCCCCACTTTTCAGGAGTAGCTTTTGTGTATAGTCTGCGTTGAACTCTCCAAGGTTCAGGAAGCCGTCCTCCATAAAATACACAAAGCAAACGTTCAGGTTGTACTTCTCAGGAACAGCGTTATAAATAACCAGTAACCACTGATTCCTAATTTTGTCCGTTTTCCTAAACAAAGAGGTTTTGCTTTCGCACCAAAACACACAGCGTTTCCGTGACATGGCGCATGAATTCACTGAAGCCTCACTTTCTTTCTTCGTGGCTGCTTTTGGGCGGGATTATGCTGACAGTGCATTCCCTGAACGGAAATAAATCTGGACTTTGAGCGACGTGTTTAGGGCAGGTCTGTAGCAGTGAAATAAATCCTTTTGGGGGAAACTGAGTTTTGGGACTTTGTAGAGTTTATACATGCACAAACAGATACATTACACACTCAAACAAAAGGAAAACATTAAAATCATGAAATGACCCATTTAATATTAGACATGTACTCTGTCTCTCTTTGTGTTAGTCTCATTTCATCTCAGCTCTGACTGTGGTTTTCGTAAACTCCAAGTCCCTGTCCTCACTGAAGATTGATGACACGCCAGTAGATGACCCGTCACTGAAAGTTCTTGTAGCCAATAACAGCGACACACTCAAGCTGCTGAAGATGAGCAGCTGCCCTCATGTCTCACCTGCAGGTAAGAGGAAGATAGACACATAGCATGAGTGTATTCATTAAACTTTGCTTTATGTTTAGAAATTACAAAGTCAGTTTTGGGTCAATAATTTATATATCATGATTCAAATATAGGTTGATATTGATAAGTTATCATATCTGTTTTATGTAGACTGGAATGGTTAACATTAAGGTGGTGGGAAATCATGATGTTAATGATGGGAAATATGGCCCTCATCTGTATACATGAGCTCGCAGCCCAGATACCCATGATTGGTTAGTGTCTTATTGTTTGACTGGAGAGAGAGGGCAGTATGTTTACTTTTCTTTGATATGAAAGCATGTTTTATTATTTAAAAAAAAAAAACTGTTCAAAGGGGGGTTAAATATGTGTAAATATATTATTTATCCTTATCTTCCCCTTATTTTCCATGTCATGACCCTCTGCCCTCTCACTCTTAGATATTTTTTTCCTCAGGTGGGAAAAACCCTTCTCTCTGTTTCTTGCCTTTTTTTTGACCACCAACAAAAATAAATCACAACCTGTGTCAGTGCAGTAAAAAAAAAAAATAAAGTGGTACAGTAAAAGCCAATAGTGGCTTGAGAATCTGCATAAACATCAAGAACACTTTACAAGCATTACATATCTCTCTATGTAACTACTGACCAAGTTTCTATTTGTAATAAACATGCAGGCTAACATAACTGTGGATATAATACTTAGCGACCTATGATAGTGAAAATAAATGAAGATCAATAAGGGCATTTAAAATAGATTAAACCTGGATCATTTCAGGTACGTATATGCAGCTTTATCCATATAAAAGTTTCTACTATCGCATCTGTTAAAGTAACTGTTTCTGGTTTTTGGCTCCGTTAATTTCCCGGAGGTGGTCTAATCAGTCCTGTGAGGACATGCGCTGATAGAAAAGCGTTCCGATTGGCTGCAGCCTGAAGGAATTGGGGCCAACCAGAAATGGTCCACATTGCGCAACCACATGCAGAATATCCCTGCTAGGCTTATGTGTGGAACTCGCGTTCGGAAAAAAAAAATTCTATATTTTGTTTCCTCTTTTTTTTGTCGACGAAAAATTAGAGATTTTGGTAAAGAAATTATATTTTAAACTACATTTTAGTCTCCTCTTTTTTTGTCGACAGTATTGCATGTTGATAAAGTCACAGTTAGTGTTTAATGAGGTTGGTGTTGTCTCTTGTGATCGTGTCATTTTAAGGGGGGGAGATTGCAGTCGAACATTTTTTGTCATAGTTTTCATTAACGAAATTAACACAGTTTGTACTGAATAATTTTACAGTACTCTCACAGTATACAGCATGGGAGAGAGTAATGCAATCCCTCTCGCCCAGAGATCACAGCCAATTTTGCACTCCTGTGCTCCTGGCAACAGATGGCTGTGGCATTGTTGGGATTTGAACTTGTGATCTCCAGCAGACAGGCCGAATGCTTTTCTAAAATTCTGAGACAAGTCCATGCAAATTCTGCTTTAATCGCATACAGAGGACTTACATAATACGTTAACATATAAAACATGTAAAAACATGTTTTAAAAAAAAGAAATGACTTTCCCAAAGGTTGCTTACAGTTGAAAATTGTACTAGGCCCAATTAAACTACATACAGATTTAGGTCAGTGCACCTCATCATGCCATCTCTATATCAGCAGAGTGGTTTAGGCTTCCATCTTTGAGATGGAGTGGTGAATAACATTCTAGGGGGCAGTAGTAGGTGACCAGTGGATTGTGTTTTCAAATCCACAACTTTTGGGTCTTTTGATGTCTTTAAATGAATGTGTTCTGTGCCCAGGTTCTGAATTTGGGGGAAAAATTGGACTTATAAAATCTACATTAAAAACTGTGTGGAGAATAAATGTACATTAAAAACTCTGTGTGTGTGTGTGAGACCGTTGATTTCATAACATTTGTTTGGATATCTCTAAATTGCTTTTTCTTGCTGTTTTCATTTCCTGACCTTCTTCAGGCATTCTTTGTGTGGCTGACCACTGCCATGGCCTACGTGAGCTAGCACTTAACTATCACCTGCTAAGTGACGAGCTGCTGCTGGCATTGTCATCTGAGCGCCACGTGCACCTGGAGCATCTGCGGATTGATGTGGTGAGTGAGAACCCAGGGCAGATGCAGTTCCATACCATCAAGCGCAGCAGCTGGGAGGCCATGGTTCGCCACTCGCCCAAGTTCAGCCTTGTCATGTACTTCTTCCTGTACGAGGATGAGTTTGGGCCATTCTTCTGTGATGAGGTGCCTGTAACACACCTCTACTTCGGCCGCTCTGTGAGCAAGGAGGTGCTGGGCCGTGTGGGGATGACGTGCCCTCGCTTGATTGAGCTAGTGGTATGTGCCAACGGCCTGCGGCCTCTTGACGAGGAGCTGATTCGTATTGCTGAGCGCTGTCAGCATCTGTCAGCCATCGGCCTTGGGGAGTGTGAGGTCTCCTGCAGCGCATTTGTGGAGTTTGTGAAGATGTGTGGCTGCCGCCTCTCTCAGCTCTCCATCATGGAGGAGGTGCTAGTGCCTGACCACAAATATGGCCTTGACGACATCCACTGGGAGGTGTCAAAACACCTGGGCCGTGTCTGGTTCCCTGATATGATGCCCACCTGGTAGGGTACGGCCACACCACTTTGCACAGCATTTACCTACTTCTGCAAACCAAGCCTTGCCCTATTCCTTGAGAAATTACACACATTTCACTGAATTTGCAGTATTAATGGGAGGTGTTTAGTTGAAAAACCTTAACAGCCTTCTGTCTGATTTTGGGTCAGAGCAACAAAACATTTTTCTCTGATGCATCTTAGCTTCCCTTGTTATTAATGTCTCGACTCGCAACACATTAACAGAGATTTAAATTAAGAAAATGAAATACTTAGTTTATCAGAGCTTTTTCACTATACAAGAAAGCAAGCACATGCACAAGTAGCTTTATTTCAATTTCATAATAAGGTTAGTTACTGCTCATAACTGGTTAGGTTTATTTACTGCTGACTTCAATTTTGCAAGCATTATTTGTCCTTCTTAACAATTAATTAAAAAAAATAAAAGACTAAACACTAATGCTAGCGATTTCAGATACAGCAGCTTCTGGTATTTTTTTTCTGCTATAATGATGTAACATGTACATGACACATGTTATGTATGTCTGACCAATACCATGCTCACACACACTGGCTGCAGCCTACACACCTCCAAAGCCACAGGTTATAATTAGAGGGCATCATAGGAGAATGGCATATTGCACACAGTCTCCCAAGCTTACTTTGCACCCAGTGTTACCAGTACAGGCTCCATGACCCTGATCAGCATAAATGGTTTACTGAAAGTGAGTGAGTGAGACATGTACATGTGCTTATGAAATTATTTTTTAAGTGTGTTTCTCAGTTTGAAATACATGGATTAATCTTCTTATAGCTATTTTGATAAGTCCAATTTGCATATGCTTTTAAGGGTTTTCCCTCATAGATTTGCACTATTCATGCCATTGCAATATTTTTTCAGAGGCATAAATTGCAGTGATTAAATAGTGGGGATTTTTCCAGTCATAAAGACTTACTATCGTGAGACATTCAACATAAACTGTATGACTGAAAACCTTCACAGTCCTTCTGAATAATATTCTATTTATGATACATGTAAATGTTATTCTTCTCACTTTGTGTGTCTGTTTTTTGTTGTTTTGTTAGGGGTTTTTTGCCATTTAGTTTTTTTAGCTGGAACTGTAAGTGATGGAAATACTAAATAGAAATTATGTTCCACAAGAAGAGGACTTTTTCAGCAAGTAAATGTGCCAAATTGCTTTCTACTGAACCTTATCCATTGACAATTCAGTATTACTTTCTGTGGCTTTTGATTTGATAAATGTCTGTAAAAAGAATACATTTGCAAGATGGCAGAGTGTAGCACAGAAATTCAAGGTAAGGTATTGAAGAGTAGGAATGACTAATTGAATTATAGAGTATATTTTGCTTGATGGGGTAGGCATATTTGAGATGAAAATGAATGTCACTAAATCAAAATGAGCAATGCAATCATTCTCAGTGTCAGTAAGATTTTTGATAAACAAATCTTTCATTAATTTAAGACACTGCTGTTTAAGCCAAAGTACTGTCTTGAGAGGACAGCAAGCTTTCAGTTGGTACAATTTTGTAAGGATCATGTAAAGGTCTGCCACTTTATTAACAGCAGTTAGTCGGTCTAATTTTCCCCCTGAATCAGAGACTTCTAATTCTGTTTACTTATTATAATACACTAGTCAACTAAACATTCTTAATGAGAAGCAAAAGTATGCCATCAAATGTATCTGTTACACACACAAAAATAGTTTTGTGACATCATTAAAATTTGTAATGTTATTTCCATTTGACAAAAGGTAAAATGACAGCATGAGTTCTGTTTATAAGCAACATTTCATGAGAACATACTTTGTACATTATTGGACAATTGGCTGCTTAGTTATTATATCTTGACAAGGTGTTTTGTTGTTCCATTAGTTTGTGTATGAGTAAACTAAATATTTATTCAATCCTAATTTATGGTATTTGCATCTGTTTCTGCTGTTTGTCAACACAAGGACCAAATGTGAGGCTTGAAGACTCAAAATAAATCAACCATAGGCTTAATCAAAACATTAGACATCATTTGTTTTAAACATTACAGAACTCAGTAGTCGCTTAATAATAGCGAACAACCTGCCAGACCGCAGTCAGGGATGACTTAAGAATATTTTCATGAAGAAAAATTGGTAAACAAATTAAGAGCTGTATACAACGTGTAGGTTTAAATGTGTCAAAGACTACCATAGAGAATATGGTAGGAAAACACCAATATGAGCTCAAATGTGGTTTATGACCAAATGCGAACAGTTGGATCATCATTGAAGAACAGAAAGGATAGACTGTAGTTGGATCAAAAGCCTGTATAGTTTTGTGAGAAATTCTTATGTACAGATGAGATGAGTCTGTGTCAGTTTCTTCTGGATTCTCTGGTTACCTCAGACCTCTCAATAGCATGTAGATTGGCAACTAAATTTCCCATAGGTATAAATGAGTATGTGAATGTGGGTGAAGGTATCCTGCAATGGATTGGTGTCCCATCCATGGTAAATTCCTGCCTCATGCCCAGTGTTCCTGGGATAGGCTCCAGATCCACTGCAACCCTGACCAGGTTCAAGCAGTTACTGAAGATGAATAAATTATGATGTATAAATGAGCTGAGGCCTATGTTCATAGTCAAAAGCATAACCATCTCAGCTATGAAAAGTGGTTGCCTGTGCATGTAAACCAATACATTCCAACTATCATGCTGGCTTTCCAGTTGGACAATTTAAATGACTGTTGTAAAATGTACTTTCTGCAGATTTAAGGTAGTAAATAGTAAAATAAATAAGTAGTTGTATCTCTTAAGTGTTTCCTTTTAGTCTATTTTATAGTCGTCTACAAATCTTAATAGCCTGCTGTCTTTGGGTCAGAGCAACAAAACATTTTTCTCTGTTGCATCTTAGCTGTTAATGTCTTCGCTCACAAAACATTAACAGAGATTTAAATTAAGAAAATTAAACACACACTTTATCAGGGCTATTTCACTATACAAGAAAGCAAGCACATTCACATGTAGCTTTATTTCAATTTCATAATGACCTTAGTTACAGCTTGTAACTGGTTAGGTTTATTTACTGTCCTGACTTCAATTTTGCAAGCATTATTTGACCTTCTTAACAATTAATTTAAAAAAATTAAAAAGACTAAACACTGTGGATCCACTGCAACCTTGACCAGGATCAAGCAGTTACTGAAGATGAATGAATGATGTATAAATGAGATGAAGATTATGTAATAATCTGCATAATCAAAAGAATAACCACCTCATCTATGAAAAGTGGTTGCGTGTGCATGTACTGTATGACTGTAATGGAACTTGTCCTTATTGAAGGTGTGACTGCAGCATGACTAGAAAGGCGTACAGAAATAACTGCACAGATTCAGTCAGTTAGCTCAGAATGGATGACTTTTCACCTTGCAGCAGGACAAAATAAAATGTACTACTCGCTAATAGCTATGAAATTTCTCCATCACCCAATTTGCTGATATATTTCATTTCTGTATAACTTAAGGGAGAGAGCTTTTGACACAAGCAGGAACATAACATGCCTTCATTACCTGGCATAGCATCACCAATGATTATACACAACTTCTGGGTGTTTGTGGGTCATTCACAACTGAAAGGATTTTGTAAAAGGAAAGTACTGAAAATGACAGTTTCTTATTATTTTATGATAATTTGTGAGGCTGTATGTAAAATAGATTGTATGTCCAGTATGGTCCACTCAATACAGATTTTATTAGCATATATGGTAATGATATCTAATTAACATTCATAAGTCATTCTGCACTTTAAAGGAGCATTCTAGCATAAAACTAGAATTTTATATATTTTTGTCATGGTACTGTATGTATTATTCTGTTGCCTGGTATTATATCGCTTGGTGTCAGAATTCATTATTTTTCTATCGGTTTCCTGGTTTCAAATGTCGATGTATTGAAACTACAATACCCAGTATGCATTGCGCAAATATGTACTTCATCCATCTGTAATCCTAACTGTGATCAACCAGTCTGGTACTTTAATTGAGGTACATCACACTGACGTTTCTAAAACAGGAATTGCCTGCCTCACTTGCTGAAAGAGCAAGCCAGAATTTGTTTTCTAAAATGTCATGTAGTGCTGTTGAGTGTTCATAAATATATTTGTCCTGCATACTATTGAATTGGACACCTTTCCAACAGAAGACGAATGAAGGAAGGATAGCACGGTTATCCTAAGGAATCTAGGCTAATTGGATCGTTTTGTTAACAAACACCAAAATAGTCTATACACCACCAAAAAATTATGAATATTTAAAAGTTTGCAGCCAACACTTCAAACTGGAGGACTATGAAAGATATTTGAAAGAGGAATTAATGGGGGAATAAATGGCGATTACATCTGTATTTAGTACAAAATGGAGAGCAGACAAGAGTTCTACAAATAAGACGGCTAGTAAGGTAACACAAAAGCAAATAATCATGTAACATTGCTAGCTAACATTATGGCAGCTATACATATTGTTGGATATCACTGTACAACAAAAAAAAAATTATATTTCCTCAATATACCATTAGCTAGTGAGCACCTCCCCTTCTCCCTTTCTCCCCACATTCACCACACAACTGCTGCAGTTTTTCAGTTTTTGCATCTGCGTCTGAGATATATAAACCGAAGGGGGTTTACCCTGTATTTAAACTGGCAAATCTAACTGCAAGTCTAACTGCTTCATCGTTGTAAGGCACAAGTAGGCATGCATGTAACAGATGTATCAATGGTTAATTTTTTTTTTTATTTTATGTTGGCCGGAGTATCTCTTTAAATGATAATGTTTCTGGCCTTTCACATGCAATGTGCAGGATTATAGAGTCAAAAAAAAAAACTTGCAGTCCAAGTACTGTCTAAAATTTTTTGTTGCTATATGACAAAATGTGTTGTAGCTTTACTTATACACAGTTAAGACAAATACATAAAAGTGGAATGCGATCATCTAGCTAAGCAGTTATGGGGCAGGAACAACTGGACATGATCACAGTAACCCACTTTTACCAGTTAACAAGAGCCAACAGCCATGTTAGTCCAAAAGGAAAGAAAAGCACTAATTATGACCCATGTTTCATAATCCTTTTCAAATGTGAAATTTTGTTGGAATTTTATGAAAAGATGCTCAGTTCTGGTGTGTTTAAATGAGAAATTAGTTACTTTTATGTGTTTACACTGGCTTACTAGATTCCCAAGTCCTGAATTATGCACACCTGAACATCCATTACAGTTCATTAAACACTTAACAGATCCCATACCAAATGTTGTTTTGCTATATTTCTTATTTCCATTCATCTTTGGGAAAGGGACTTTGTATTTTCTTACTGAATATTATAGAAACTTGGTCATGTGGTTTGCCCTGTGTAAAAACCAGTATTTAACCAAAAAAAAGGAAACACTTATTTTTATACCATGCAGAACTATTTTGCTGTTTTTAGGACAGTTATTCCTGTCTGACTACATTTAGATAAAAATTGCCTTTTTTTTTTTTTTAAACCATTTTTTCTTTTTTACATACAGTGCTGTGAAAAAGTACTGATTTCTTCTGTTTTTGTGTATATCTCATACGAAATTATTTCATAAATTAAAACAAAATCTAAGATAAAACAAAGGCAACCTGAGTAAACACAAAATACAGTTTTTAAATGATAGTTATTT
>JANDJT010000021.1:2207535-2222183 GCA_024331685.1 Stegophilus panzeri | reverse complement strand
GATGTTAAGAGGAAGAAACCTTGAGAGGAACCAGACTCAGAAGGTAACCCATCCTCATCTGGGTAACAACAGGTAGTTGTTGTTGAATATGAGGAAATGAAAGCTGAAATGCTGATCTGTCATCTCATATTCATCTTTTGATCTCAACCCCAAATATCTTCAATGCATTGCGAAAACAATAGAATTGGCCTTCTTGTTCCAATACTTTCAGAGGGGTCTTTATGCATTCACTTCCTGTTTGGTGGGTTCACCATCAGTTTTGTTTGCCCATTATGGTCAAATCGTCACATATATCAATAACCAGATAAACAAGCTTTTTTTTCTAGCTGGTCTCATGATTTTTCAAAAAAACTGTTTTTGAAAAAAATTCAATATAAAATTCAATATGGCAGAAATTAACATCATGGTATCCACTGAACTCAGCTTGACCCAAAGAACCAGAGGAAAGTGAAATAGTTTTTTCTGCTTGTGACGGTGGGCTTGCAGCCGACATGGACCAAAGCCGAAGCACAACTGCCGCAAAGGTGCTGAAAGGACAGCTCCAGTTCAGCACCCCATCTGTTGTGGAAAGCACAGAAGCACATGGCTGCATGGCAGGGTGGCAGAAACACACCGCAGGCAGCAAATGATTACAGCAGCAGCTCTCCAGTCTCCTGCAGAAGCCAGGAGGATATAAAAGGGTGCAGCCAGCACAGGAAGGTGAGCACGTTCTTTTGTCCTGAATCTGCTGATGCGTTTCTCCCTCCTACAGAAGCAGACAATAGCGAAGAAGACAACGCACCCTGGCAGCACTGCACCCCAAGCCCGCACCAACGTTCAGCTGCAATTCTCCTGTGTCCAGCCTCGACGTGGCTCCAGTCTGGTCACCGTGCCCCATGCCGGGATGATTACGATGACCCCCATCTTCACTCTTATTCCATACTCCCTCACCGTCCCCTTCCCCACTTTAATTAAAAATTAAAAGAGCACTTTTGTCTCCAACTTAGCTACACTATGGAGTATAGAGTAGCTACACTATGGCATTCAGTTGCAGAGTTATTGTTGTAAATGTATGTCCAATTTTGCCCAATTAGTGGCACTAGAAGGCTTGAGTGTGTACACCAAAACTTCTGTGAAGGTACATGAGACTGTCCTCTATCACTGGGCCAAATTTGATAATAAAAAAAGCATACTAAGCATTGTATGGGCTGGCAATAGACTCCCATATGGAAGTATAATAATAATAATAATAATAATAATAAGAAGAAGAAGAAGAAGAAGAAGAAGAAAACAATCACTAAAGAGTGCCTATGCACCTTTGGTGTTTGGCCACCTAATAAAAAATATAGCTGCATGTAGCAATTAAGGGGATCAAACACTTTCTGTCTGGAAGAACAGAAGCCACTGGGGCCACCAGTGCTGGATCATAAGGAGAGTTCCTGAATTTGAAGGTCAAGCTATTGTTGAGATACTGCCTTACTTCCTGTTTTCAGCAGTCCTCCCAAGTTGCAAATCATGTTAAATTTTGTTTTTTAACTTCAGCTCATGTTGCTAATTATACAGTGTGTAATAAGTTTAATGTCAATATATAAAAGTAGTGCTGAGACATGCCCTCACTTCCTATTTGGCAACTTAGTGATCAAATTCATTTGTGGATTATGGACGAGACATAACAGATATCAAAAGTCAGAGAAACCTTTTTTTCAGACTGATCTCAACGTTGATGTAATACAAATTTCATGACGGGACAAAATTTATAAGAAAAGAAGCAAAAAAAAAAAAAAGGTTTTTCTTGAATTTCAAGAAACAAGGCGACTTCCAATTTGGCATATCACAAATTCACAAATGTTGAACACTCTGCGCCTTACAAGGAATCAAGAGAAGAAAAATCATGATTGCAGGTTAAGCAGCTCAAAAATTATGAGCAGTGTTACAGATTTGTAAATTATAGGACCACCTACAGGTCAATTGCACAAAAATTCTTGGAGACCATTAGGATGAGGTCTTTTAGTGATCTGTCACATGATTGCTGAGATGTGCCCTCACTTCCTGCTTTTGGCTTCACCATCAAATTCTTTGTGTGTTATTGACAAACCATCCCATACATCAGAAACAACTTTTTATTGGATTGGTCTCACAGTGCTGCTTGGTAAATGAAATGGTGATGATTATACAAAATGTGTAGGAGAAGAAGGAAAAATGTTTCTGAAAATAATTCAAACTGACCAGAAAATTTCAAAATGTATTAGATTCACAATATCAGAATCTTCAAGGGAATCAAAGTGAATAAGAATCATTACAGTGATTAATATAATCACTATAGTGTGTTGAGTTGCTGATGCACCTTCAGTACTTGTCCCACTAACAAGACACTTGATTTGATGGTGAGTGGTTCAAATGTTATGAGCAGTTTTACAAATTTGTGATTTAAAGGGCCACCTACAGGTGAATTTAGACAAAAACTCTTGCAGACATTAGGATGAAGTCTTTTATTGATCTCCGAAGTTTTTTCAAAATCTGTCACATTTTGCTGAAATATGCCCTCACTTCCTGTTATCGGCTTCAACATACAATTTGTTCGTGTGTTATGGATGAACTTTCCCATACATCAAAAATCTGAGAAACAAGTTTTTTATTGGACTGGTCTCACATTGCAGCTTGCCAAATTTGGTGATTATTGGACAAAATTTGTAGGAGAAGAAAAATAAACAACTGTTTTTGAAATCACTCAAAATGCTGGAAAATTCCATTGTTAATATCACTGATATTTCCAATATTATTCTCTATAGGGCCAGAATAACGGCATTTTCCTGACTTTTCATGCAAAAAATTCAGAGACGTGATGTGTATATGCCAGGTCTACTCCCTAAGATGTACAAGAGGATATGTGATACGAACATGTCAGTCGAACAGTGTCTGAGTTGTGACAATCAGTCACCCCTAACAATCAGTGACACAGACATGAATGCTTTTGTCATAGCTTGTGAGCACTGTGTGATGCTGTTCTGAAACTGTGCAGGTACCTTCAAGTCATGGTGACTATGACATATACTAAGCTTGGTCTGAGTATGCTAAAGCCTGCGGCATGCTCATAGTCAAATTTGTTTTCCTGTTATTCAAAAATGGTTTAACGAATCAAGGAAGACGTTGTGAGAGTCTTCTCGACCACTGACCCAGTGTACCTTCAAGGCATTGTGCTGAAGACACATACAGAGTTTCGTAACGATACGGTAATGCGTTTGTTAAAAAAAAAAAAAAAAAAAATTGCCAGCATGATCAAAAGATGATCTAAGTCTATTTTGATGAAAATCGGATGAACCGTCTAGGATGAGTTCAAAAAAGTAGATTTTTCAGAAAATTTAAAATGATGGAAATATTTTATGATGGAAAATGACGTCATAGGGTCATAGGGTGCAAATTATCTTGAGCCAAGGAATCAAAAAGAATTTTGTTTCTAGGCCTTACAGTTCAAAAGTTATTAGCATAAATGTAAGTCAAAATCTGAGCAGTTGGTGGCACTAGAGAGTTTGATATAAAGACTTGCTATGGTAAATGTTGAGACCTCTATCTGTGTCCAAATATCATAACATTCCCACAAGCGGTTCTATGGGCTACCATAGACTCAAGAGCAAAAGAAGAAGAAGAAGAAGAAGAAGAAGAAGAAGAGGAGGAGGAGGAAGAAGAAGAAGAAAAAGAAGTAGAAAGCCAACGGATAAAATAGGTGCCTTGCACATGCAGTGCTGGGCCCTTAATAATAATGTGTGGGATACCAGCAGTCTTAGCAAACATCTCCCCCCAGTGGCCAGTCTTTGCCGATGTACATAAAACAATAGAGACTATATATGAACATACTTATTACGTTTTGTAATACCAAACATCAAATACCAATACCTCACCAAATTTCAGCTCCATCAGACTTTTGGTTACTGAGAAATAACTATTTCAACTTTACTCCACCCCTTTTCAGTGGTTTTGCCTCTTATTCTCCAAGACATATGATCATTTATGTAAGAAAAAACTGGCCAAATTTAGGGAGATTGCATCAGATAATAGTGGATCCCTACCCAAATCTACTGTTCATGTATTGTGATGATAACTCAATGTTAACCTAATATTGACTGGCCATTGGAGGCCATGTTTTTTTTTTTTTTTTTTTAAATAATTAGCAGAGGTGGGTAGAGTAGCCAAAACGTAAGAATAAGTAAAACTACTTATAAAAATAATTACTCAAGTAACAGTAAAAGTAATAATGTTAATAATTACTTGAGTAAGAATAATAAAGTATCCAATAAGAAGACTACTCAAGTAGCAAGTTACTACTAAGCCCCAAAACATTAAAGAGCCACCACCATATTTAACCATGGGCATGAGGTACTTTTCGATATGGCTACCTCTCTGTATGCGGCAAAACCACCTATGTGTTTATTGCCAAAAAGTTCTATGTTTTTTATCGCGTTGAAAGAGTATTTCGAATTAATGTGTTAACAGTCATTTGAATGAACCAAATTAATAATGAACATCACTACAGTCATCTGTCGCACATATGCAACTCATTCAAAATGCTGTATCTTGGCTACTTTCTGGTATGAAGAAGAGCAATTATATTATCCCAGTTTTAGTTTCCCTTCAAGTGGCTTCCAGCTAAATTCAGGATACTGTATAAGGTTATGTTGTTTGTTTTTAAATCCCTAAATGGACTGCCCCCTCATACATTGCAGACATGTTTTGTGCACATACTGCATTTAGATCTTTAAGGGCCACCACATAGCTACTTGTGATGCTTTTCCAGGCTTGTACTGCAGCTTCTTTCAGTTGTTGTTTGTTTTGGGGAGTTTCTCTCTTCAGTCTCCTCTTCAGGTGAAATGCATGCTCAATTGGGTTAAGGACTTGGCCAGTCTAAAACCTTCCACTTCTACCCCTGACAAAGTACTTTGTTGTGTTGGCAGTGTGTTTTGGGTCATTGTCTTGCTGCATGATGAAGTTCCTTCCAATTAGATTCGATGTATTTCTCTGTAAATTGGGAGATAAAATGTTTTTGTAGACTTCTGAATTTATTCTGCTGCTACAATCATGAGTAACATCATCAATAAAGATTAGTGAGCCTATTCCAGAAGCAGCCATCCAAGTACAAGCCATGACACTACCTCTACCATGCTTGACTGATGAGCGTGTATGTTATGGATCATAAGCAGATCCTTTCTTTCTCCTCACTTTGGCCTTTCCATCACTTTGGTAGCAGGTGTTATTGGTTTCAGAACATTTGTTGCTCATACCTGTATTTCTTTGTGAATTTCAATCTGGCCTTCTGATTCTTACTGCTGATGAGTGGTTTGCATCTTGTGATATGGCCTCAATATTTCTGTTCTCAAAGTTTTCTTTGAAAGGTGGATTGTGATACCTTTACCCCTGCCCTGTGGACAATGTTGGTGATGTCACTGACTTGTTTTGGGGTTTATTCTTCACAGTTTTCAAAATGTTTCTGTTATCGACTGCTGTTGTTTTCCTTGGCCAACCTGTTTGATGCCTGATTGTTAGTACACCAGAGGTTTCTTTCTTTCCAAATTTTTGTATTGCCTATGTCCAATGCTTGTGCAATGGCTCTGATCAATTCTTCCTCTTTTCTCAGATTCAAAATAGCTTGCTTTTGTGGAGTTATCTGATTTTCCTTTACTTTCTCTTAAACTTAAAATTTGTTTTATTCTCTTTATGTAGATTCTTATTATTTGTGAATGTATTCTGTATCAGGGTTTTCTGACCTGATATATCAACTATAAGATAAGTGGATCGACTGTATGTAAGGAGATAGCTAAATGGTAAATAGGTAAATGGGCAAAGTGTGCAAGGTCATGCAGTCCTCCAGTGCCTTAGGATTCTGTAGGTTAGCAAGATGGACAAAAAGACTTATGGAGACTTTAACCTGGCTTTTTTGCACCAAAACTGACCTATAGGAAGAGCACATTTCTGTCAAATTAAACTCTGTCAGTCTGTCAACCCAACGATTCCTCATAATGGGTTTGTAATAAAGGAAAAACTATTTTATGTTGTATATGTATAGTATAATTCTTTTGACAACAGTTTATGTTATGTTATAAATGTATGACCATTTGATCCAAGATTGCTGTTTTAGTATTTAAAGGAATAGGTTTTATAAAGAACAATTCATTAAAAGAGAAATTAATTTTTTTATCGTTTTGTTTTGCCATGTTAAGCTTTTTAAGCATGTTAAGCATGTTTTATAAAGCATTATTAGCACATTTGACCACACTACTAATGCTAGCACAAAACCTTCCAGACACTGACGTAAAGTGATGATCAACTAGCATACGGAGTGCTCGGGGTAACGTTACTAGGGATTGGCTGTTTTGTGATGATGGATTTTCAGTTGGGGGAGCAGGGCTGGTTAGGAAACTGCTGGGCGTTTAGCGAAGAGTCGCGCCCTTATCTGGACATCTTGGCTCAAATGTTGTACTTCCCTTATTGGGTTCATCCGGGAATTCGAATGCGTAAATGCAGCCATGTTGGCTCTTCATTTTCTAGTTTCATACATTTCAGAGGGAGGAGCCTTTGGATTTTGGACAGGAGCAGCAGCTTCGAAGCAGCAGAGTGGCACTCAGGGATCGAAGGCCAGGAGAAAACCGAGAGTCATATTTTGGGGTTTTTGTGTGTGGAATACGCCGCATCCATTGGATCCAGGGCGTGTACAAATTCAGAGTGCAACCATGCATATCTTGGAGGAGTAATGTAAGCTACAGTGATTCGTGCAGCTAACGGTATAAAATCAAGAAACGTTATACATAAGGCTCCGTACTCTATATAGTCTAATTAATCCAGCTAGCTAGCTTTAGATTGTCAACCATTTTCAGTAAACTAGGACCTTAGCTAGCTGCTTGTGCAGCCGCGCTACGGATGTTGCTGCTAAATCGTCGGAAAACTGGTTTCTTTCTCACCGATATCATCTTCGGATCAGCGTTTTAATCTACGGTCCCGGCACAGTGGTCAGCACGGATCAGCGGATTAGAGAGCCGGGCTGCTAGACGAGGAAGGGGAAGGTGGGGCGGTGGAGTGTCAACCCCATAACATACATCGCAAAACAAGCAAGGAAGCGAGCTGGCTAGCTAGTTAGAAGGTTTCTGTCATTGGAATTCTTGGGAAATAATCACTTGAACGGGAAATATCTACGGTTAAACGGTGAATAGAAACCTCGTGATTTTCAGCGCATATTGAGTTTGTATATCAACTCGGAACGAGAGAAAACTGCAGCCGTCGATTTTATTCCCAGGTTTTGACGGATTTCCCAGGAGATACCCGGAGATAACGTTAGCAAGCTAGAACCCCCGATTCCCGGTGGACCATGGCTGACGACGACGTGCTGTTTGAAGATGTGTATGAGCTGTGTGAGGTGATCGGGAAGTGAGTATCCAGTACACTGACGGACTGCTTAATGCGCATATTGTGTCTTTTCATGTGTCCGTGTACAATAACATGCCCATGGATGGTGGATGAAATACCTGTGTTATATTGAATGAAAGATTCAGATTAAGGTTCATTGATTAGTCTGCGATATACACGATTCGCCCCCCCGCCCCGCCCCATGGCAAAAGCATCACTCCACCTTTCAACATTAGTACGGACTTAAATTTTTAATATAGTACATATTTAGATTGTGAAGGTTATGAATAAATGAATTGTACAAAATCGAGCAGCAATTTCGAGCAGTAATAATTTAGTTAATCATTTTATATTGTTATAATTCAAACTTGTAGGTTACGGAACTATTTTCTTGGACAGATATGTTAAGATTAAGAAGGAAATCGTCCTTTTCGAGCAGTATTTTTTCAGATTACAGTTGTGGTTATTAAAAAGCCCTTGAGATCACCCTCAGTATTACTGATATACCTTCATGCCAATTTTCAAAGGCTAATATTACAGCTCAATTACTCAACTAAGAATCAATTCATAGCAGTTATAACCTGTATACTATCTATTCTTGATGCTTTTCTTGATTTCTATAGCTACAGAACCTCCAGGTTAACCATTACTGCTTATAAAAATATTATACAATTGTAATAATAATAATAATAAACCATCATGCAAACCCTAGGGTTAATTGGAACTGTGTGACATGACTGTAGAGTCCCCTCTGAAATTCTTGGGACAGCAAGGCCAGTTAATTTGTTTTTGCTGTAGACTGAAGACATTTGGGTTTGAGATCAAAACATGGACATGAGACAAGAGTTTAGGATTTAACTGGTATTTACATATAGATGTGTTAAACAACATAAAACATAGAACCTTTTGTATCAGACCACCCAACTTTAGGCATGCAAAAAGTATAGGATTGTTTCCCAGGATTTTACTGCAGCCTCTTTCAGTTGTTGTTTGTTTTAGTTTCTCCTCTCCGTCTCCTCTTCAGGAGGTGAGATGCTGCTCCATTGGGTCTTAACCCAGTTGTTGTCTGGTGATTGACTTGGCCAGTCTAAAACCTTCCACTTTTCCCCCCTGATGAAGTCCTTTGTTGAGTAGGCAGTATGTTTTTGATCATGTTTTTGATCACAGAAGTTCCTCCTGATTAATTTGGATGCATTTCTCTGTAAATTGGCAGACAAAATGTTCCTGTAAACATCTGAATTCATTCTGCTGCGACCATCATGAGTTACATCATGAATAAATATTGCAGCCATGCAAGCCCAAGTCATGACACTACCTGCAGAATGTTTCACAGATGAGCTTGTATGTTTTGGATCATGAGCAGATCCTTTCTTTCTCCACACTTTGGCCTTTCCATCACTTTGGTAGGCCTTAATTTTGGTTCCAGAACTTTTGTGGCTTGTCTCTGTATTTCTTTGCGAATTCCAATCTGACTTTCTGATTCTCACTGCAGATGAGTGGTTTCCATCTTGTGGTATGGCCTCTATATTTCTGCTCTCAAAGTCTTCTTCAAAGGGTGGATTGTGATACCTTCACCTCTGCCCTGTGGTCATTGTTGTTGATGTCACTGACTGTTGTTTTTGGGCTTTTCTTCACAGGTCTCACAATGTTTGTCATCTGCTGTTGTTTTCCCTGGCTGACCCATTTAGTGTCTGTTGCTTAGTACACCAGTGGTTTCTTTTTTCCCTCCAGAACATTCCAGATTGTTGTATTGGTTATGCCCAATGGTTTTTTACAATGCCTCTGATTGATTTTCCCTCTTTTCTCGGCTTCAAAATGGTTTACGTCTCTCCCATAGACAGCTCTCTGATCTTCATGTTGGCTTATCCTTTTTAACAACAAATGCAGTTTTCACAGGTCAAAATGAAGGCTCAAACCAGGAGTAGACATTCAGAGCTATTTAAACAATCAATCTAACAGGACACACCTGGGTAACAAGAAACACCTGTCAGTCACATGTTCCAATATTTTAAAAATTGGTTATTCTAATACAAAATGTGCTATGTTCTATGTTGTTTAACACATCTACATATAAATACCAGAAATAAAATCTGAAATTCTAAACTCTCTTCTCATATTCATCTTTTGTTCTCAAACCCAAATGTCTTCAGTCTACAGCAAAAACAAATGAATTGGCCTCGTCATTCCAATAGTTTCAGAGGGGATTGTATAATATCAATATTGATATTTTTTTTGCGATACTTTTCTAAGTGCATAACCCAGTGTATTATTATTTTTATGTGTTGGATGAGCTCAGTTTTAAAAAAAAAAAAAAGATTTGTGCTATTTTGTCAGAATTCATGATTTTGTATCAGTTTCCTGGTTTCACACATCTATGTAGCGAAACGACAATATCCACCATGCATTGTGCAAATACTTAATTCATACATTGGTAATCTTTACTGTGATCAGCTGGCCAAAAGGGCCAACAAGCTGCAAATACAGGAAATGCAGAAAATGTATGCAAATATAGAAAGCAGAACATTTTTTTTAATTTGACTATTCAAACTTAAGTAAACTTATCCTGCTTATGAGTGCTACTTCTTTGTTAAATCGTTTCCATCATGTATCCCTCAGAAACATTTCCAATTTGTTGTAAACCATTTCCATTGTGTTTTTGGTTTATTGTAGCATTTCTGATTTGCATGTGTTTCTACATGAATCCTGTGTGTTCTCAAATTGGTGAATGAGTTTATGGTTTTGCTGGGCATTAAAGAATTTGCAGCTGGTTTTGAACTGCCATGCGCATATGTTGCCAGTTTGATGTATTGGTTTTCTGTATTTGCATGTGTGTCTGCATTTGCAACAAGTTGGCCACTTTGGCCACTGTATGGACCTCTGAGTGAGACATGTCTTTCTGATGTTCCTAAAACAGGAAATGCCTGCCTGCCTCACTTGCAAAAATAAGGACAGCGAGTACGAATTTGTTTTCTAAAATGTCACGTTGTGATGTTTGGTGTCAGAGTCAGAAATGTGTTCATAAATATATTGGATTTCCTGCATATTATCGAATCTGACCCCTTTCCAACAGAAGACTGTTGAAGGAAGGATAACCTTGTTAGCGTCAGGTTGCTAGGCTAAACAGGCCTTTTTGTTTACAAACACCAAAGCAGTCTACATACCACCGAAAAATTATGGATATTTGTATGTGTGGAGGACTATGAAAGACATCTGAATGTGGAATTTCTTGGGTCTTCCTTTTTTTTCTACCAAAAATGCTTTCCATCTGTATTTAGTAGAAAACGGAGCAGGCAAGAGTTGCATACCTTGTCAACCTGACAGAAGGTGCCAAAGTGAGGTAGGACAACTAGTTAATGTCTGCTAGCAAATGCTTGTCCTCACCCGTGTAACTACTAGTAAGATAGTAAGGTCACTAACACAAAGGTAGATAATTATGCAATATTGCTAGCTAGCATTGTGGTAGCTTCTCATTTTGTTGCTCACTTCAGTTATTTGGCTCTGTGTAATTTGGAAAGACCTACATTTGCTCTCTGCTTGCCTCCTCTTGCTCTTCTCAAGGCACAATATACTTCTGTATATTCGGACATGAACATATATGGGTGGATGTCATTGTTCAACGATAACTTTAAAAAAAATCATCCATTGATTCATTTCTGTTGCTTGAGTAATCCACTTGCTCTTTCATAAAGTGATTGCTTATTAGCAGTAAGTAGCCAGCTAGCTATCTGGGTTCCTTGAATATATCATTAGACAGTGAGCTCTGCCCCCATCCCCCATTCCCCCTCCCACACAAATATCCACCCATATCTTGGCCTGTCATGATAACTAATTTTATTGGACAATATATTGTCCCCAAAATAATTGCGATAATTGTAGTTTTAAGACCATTTTATGCAAGTGATATAATGATAATATAATAGCCTAGTTTTTGTCTTCTGATGAAAATGTCCTTTAAATTTAGTCAATATTTTGCCATGTCATATTTATAAACTTTAGTCAATTTTACTGTGACTACAATGGCAGTGAATATTAATAAACAGCATTTTAGTTTATTAGAAAATGCAAAAATTAAACCAAATGTTCACGCTTTATAAATTAACTTAAACATGTATCAACAAAAACATGAAAACTGCCCTTGCTGTGAAGAGCAGTTGATCTCCTGAAATAATATTACAATGAGTACACTATTATAATAAAATATTGTGAATTCTTTTTGCTTTAGTTATTTATTGTCTGCGTTTTAGAACATTGTTACAGAAAGAGCATATTCACATCGTGACTTACCATCCTACCTGGCGCCTTTCTGAAGTTCAAGTCCACTTGTGCGTTCACAACATTTTGTGCAGAAGAAAGTTTTAATATTAGGTTTGTTATGTATATTTCTGATTAATCTCATATGTGTATAAGATGAGTTTGGGTGAGTTAATTAACCTGCTTGTAAAGCGCGTCAGTTTACTGGTGTTCATTCACTGTTCAGTTTCAACTTGCACAGTTTAAGCGGCTCAATCCCCGACATTACTGGCTATGACTGGATTATTTCAAACACTAGAACTATTCTTTCTAGATTTTTCTTCTTCAAAAAAACATTGTTGGTGCATTGTTAATATATTGTGTTATTTTTTCAACAGTATGTTTTAATTAAAATCGGTGCTAGTGCTTGCTACACATCTTAAATTCGAATGCACAGTTTTTGTATTCGAATGTGCATTTTATCTTAAATTTGACGAATATCCGAAGTTCGAATGCTAATTTGACAGCCCTAGAACAGACGAGAGGACATGAAGCAGTGCGAAGGGCTAAAATGTTGATGTGTCAAGAATCTCCCCCTCGCGCCGAGAGCTGCATGCAGTTCAGTGTTTTGCCACCTGACTTTGAACCTTTTTTCCCCCATGTTGTTATTCTCCAAGTTATTGACCTAGCTCTGTTTCCTTGTTTGTATATTTTGGATTATCCCTGGTTTACTGATGGCCTGACCTGTGGCTGTGTTCTGTTTACTGATTTTGATTTACAATTTGGATTTGTCTTCCTGCGTCTCAAATAAAACTTTAAGACTGCATTTGCATCTGTCTCTACTCACTGAACTTGACATGGTAACATTCATTCTTATTCATTCTTTTAATTCATTTCTTGTATTATGCTACTTGTGGAATATAACTACCAGGTCGCCACCAGGTTTCGTTTGGAACGTACCATTGGTTTAGACCTATAGGCATGCAAATATGGCTAAAATGGCGAAAAAGATACCTAGTGTTGCAGCATGCCCCTTCCTCAGCAGTGCTAACCTTGTACCTAGCTTGTGATGCACTTTCCTCCTCCATGATCATCTCAGTAATGGCTCTGGCTTTTATGGAATTAATTTTCTCAGATTTAATGTACTGGGTGTTGAACCGAGGATCTATCAGTGATGTCATATCTAGGAGATTGTTAGTGGTAATGTCATCATATTTATCATTCAAGTACTCCAGGTCAGTCATCTTAATGCTTTTGGTAAACTGTCATCAGCATCACACTTCAAAATCTGGTCATTAAACAAGTGTAGAACTGGCTTTAGGTAAGAAACACTTACAGCCAGTGAATTCAAGGAGAGGGTTAAGTGCCTTGTGAAATGATTCCAAAACTTCAGTGTCCTGCCATCAAGGAACCAGGTGCTTTTTTTATTTTTATTTTTAATTTTTTTAAATTTTTTGGTCAGCTGACAGGACCTGTGTTATGGCCTTCTCCTGTTCAAGAACCTGTTCTGCCATCTTAAACTGTGAACCCCACCTGGTAGGTGATTCTGTGACCAACTTATACTGAGGTAAAGAATGTTTCTCTTATGCCACTGACAATTCTCTCTTCTTTTTCCAGGAAACAGAAATCACTAACCACTCTTTTGCACACCCCAATTGCTCTTTCCATTCTCTTGTCTCTCCCACTTCTCACTGAGGATAATAAAAAAGGCAATATAAATGTCATATATGTTAAATAAGTGTATTTTGGAATAAAAAGCATGTTAAACAACCCCATAAATCCTTTGTTATATAATATATGATCACCTTATAAGTAAAAAAAAAAAAAAAACCCAAACGTTACAACAATTTTGTCACTATCAAACTTCATATCTTACCAGATGGCTAGATGGAGCATGTGCCTAAAACACTGCAGCAGGTCCAGTTATTGAGGGAGATGGCTTTGACTACATTAGCCCTGTTGTCTGTGGTAGCACACATCAGCCTGACCACGCAGAGACCACATGATGTGAGTGGCTCTGCAAGCTCTAGTGCTATTGTCTCACCTTTGTGGTCCTCTGGAAAATATGGTGCTTGCAGGCATTTGTTTATGAAATTCAATTCCTCGTCAATGTAGTGTATAGTAAGGCTCATTCAACGTTCTGAAGTGTGTAAGGCACATGTCAGTGGTCATGGCAAAATGTTTAACATCTTTAAGCTGCTTCTCCAGTTTCCCTCTGCACTCTGCATAAAGCTGAGACAGCACTGTTTTTGAAAAATGTTTTCATTCAGGGACTTCATACCTGGGATCAAGCACTTTCATTAGCCTTTTGAACCCAGGTTTTTCCACCATTCTAACTGAAAGCATGTCTTTCACTATAAACTATGAAATTGTGCTTGTTACCTCCTTGCTTGTTTCTGAAGTCCTCTCATATGGAATAATCATTGAAAAGGTGGATATGAGTGACTGCTTCTGGGCTTTCACCGTCCGACTGCAGAAGAGGCTTGGTTATTAGTTTGGATGCTAGTGCTATCAGTCTTGTTCTGCAGACTTTGGCTCTCTTTATACTCAATAGGATGATGCTTTCTCAAATGGTAGAAAAGATTTACTGTGTTTCCCATCTTTGTTTGCACATGTCGCTTGCACATTCTATAATAAACATCTTTCTGCATAATATCCAGCTTTTTAAATCCAAACCACTTCCTTATCACCGAATTTGTGTGACCTCTTCATTAAAAAATTCATTGTCTTCAGCGGATGTTTGACTCTCCTCACAGTCACTAATTTCTAAGGTTCTGAAAATTCTTCTTCCTGGTTTTGGAATGTATGTTGCCTTTCAGCTACGCAACCCTTACATGATGTAATTGCTATAGCATCATTACTTCCACTAAAAACTCGCGTCCACTGCGGACACAACAGTGCTGTGGATCATGAGAAAAACGGATGTGCAATTGTGTAATATTTACTGTGAACATGTGCAAAATATTGAAAATTGCTCAATAAGTTTAGCGATGTCATGGAGTTTTTATTAAAATAAATAAATAAATAAATAAATAAATAAATGTGTGTGT
>JANDJT010000021.1:2195847-2207032 GCA_024331685.1 Stegophilus panzeri | reverse complement strand
TGTACTCACTTTTGTTGCCAGCGGTTTAGACATTAATGGCTGTGTGTGGAGTTATTTTGAGGGGACAGCAAATTTACTGAGGAGCAATGCAGCCTTGTTACAAATAGATCACTTACAGATCACTCCCATTATAATAAATGACAGAATTTACTCTGCAAGAATGCAAATACAGCATATAATGACAATAAACCTGAATTAAACAAAACCCTTTAAGCATCTCACACCAGTTTCCCCAACCCCTTACACACAGTGGAGCATAAGTCTGTGCTTGTGTATCACTGTCATGCTTCTGTGCTAGACCAGCTTCACTTTGTAAAGTTTGAAATGCTCCCATGCCTTAGAGGACATGGGTTGCATGCTTTTTTCCGCTGTCACTTGATGATTACGACTCTGTCTGTTGGTAAACTGAAGGAATGATTTTTTATTGACTCTGGGTATTCTGCTAAAGCTAGCGGTGTCGCATTGCGTGTGTTTGATGTCATGTGTCCTCGACTTTAGTGTTCCATTTGAGACGATACTACCCTTCTAAAATTCATAAACTAGATGGTAGATTACATAGTGTATAGTACGTCATTGGGGACACTCTGGTCTGTACTCTCTGCCATATTTCTGATGCGTGTTTTCACAACAGATTAATGCACTGAGTAAATGTGCCTTGGGCCGTGCACAGACCGATTAATCAATAATGAGATTTGTTGACAATGATTTTCAAAATCAATTATTATCGATTTTATTGATTAGTTGTTGCATAATACCTATTATGTAATTCTCCTCACTGAGCTGAGTATTTTGATATGTGTGATTGAGATATATACATATATAATATGATAAATATTGATATTGTTTTATTGACCAGCCTTATCAACTGCCGATCTGTTGAATGTATGGTTGTTAGTACACCAGTAGTTTCTTTCTTTTTCAAGACATTCCAAATTGTTGTCTTGGCTATGCCAAATGCTTGTGCAATGGCTTTAATTGATTTGCATATTATTTCAGGTTAGTTACTTAAATCGAAGATTTTCCGGATATAAAAAAAGAACACCTTATAGAATTATCTTCATTTAATGGAAGTGTAACTGAAAGTAAAAGCAAGCCCCAAGTAGTTCTAGTTCAGCATTACATGTACTGTATGCTCAGTTGCTGTACACAGAAGCATGTAAACTCTAGAGACTGTTGTGTGTGAAATTCCCAAGAGATTTAGTTTATGAAATACTCAAATCAGCCTTTCTGGTACCAACATCCATGATCAAAGTCACAGAGATCATACTTTTTCTACATTCTGATCTCTGATGTGAACATTAACTGAAGTTCTTGACTTGTATCTGCATGATTTTTTGCATTGTATTGCTGCCATTTGGTCTATATAAAACGAAATGAATTGCTACAGTGGTTTAATATTGTAAGCAAAGTGTACTACAGATTCATCATATCTTAAAAATACTTGAATAAATGTATAAATTGTCCCAAAAAAGTTTCTGATGTAGGAGAAAATGATTGACTGAAACATATTGTGCTTCATAGCAGCATCTGAGGCATCGTTTTACCCAGAAATAGAGGTCCATAGTTGGGATAAAAAAATTGCCTGTCTTCCGCAGCCACTGGGCACTGCAGATCGCAGTGGCTTGTGGGTGGTGCCATGTGAAAGCATTGCACTGTGGAATTTCATGCACTCTGACAGAATGATTGCGGGGTGTTCTTTTGCTTGCCCAATAAAAGAAATGATTAGCTGTCTGCCTATTGAGTCCATCGTTATTTGTAATCTCAAGTTTACTGTTCTAACCTGACATTCTCAGCAGGCTTTAAGTTGTGTGGACTGCATTTGCACAGACTATACTGTGACTTTTGGGCACTTTTTTCCTTTTCACCCTTGTGTGGGATTATGAGCGTGTTTTTCTTTAGGAGTGCTGTCAGTCAGTTTCCACTGATATTTCATTTGTATGTATTTCTGCTATTTACAAGTGACATAACAGCTAGGATTAGTGTTTGTATTTTGTCCTATGAGACATTTGTCATCTCTTGGCGACACCTTGTGGCAGATTTTGTAAACTGAGTGTAGGTCTAAAATTGTTTCTGTGAGTAAGCCTGTCTGTCAGTACATGAAGATTTTTCATGCCCAACCACGTAGTCTGTAGAGGCATTTATCTCAACAAGTGTCAAACTAAAGCTGACTATAGACATCTTAAGTGTTATATAGGCAAAGGACTGGGACAGTTTCTCGGACAAAGCAGACTGTTACGTCATGTGTAACCTGACTGTTACGTCACGTGTAAGCATCTTTGTTCAGAAACAAGGTTGAGAACTTTTCATACATAACTGAATACACACCCTTGTCTCAGCTATGAGCCATTGTCGACATATACTGCCGAATTGAACCAACATGTACGCCAAGCTCTTCCTGGCTATGGTGGAACTGCTATCAGGGGAGAAATTCTTACCTCCAGTCGACAGTAACAGAGACAGACTCACTGTTGATAAACTAGGACAAGTTACTTTTCTCCAAAGCAACAAATATGTTTTTAGCACTAGCCCTACTGATTTAAGTAGAACAGATATCATTAAACACCAAATACATACTTCCTCTCTATCCCCAGTATGTCAAAGAGTGTACTGCACATACCCTTTAATTAGGGAGGAAATTAACAGGCATGTTCAAAATCTTATAGCTGCTGACATAATTGAGCCTCGTCATACTCCCTGGGCCTCTCCTTTTATATTGGTTTGTAAGAAAGATGGCTTGTAAAGGGTCTGTGTTGATTACGTGGCTGAATTCCATTACGCCCAGTTCGGCTCAGGAGCAGAGCAGAAGTGGTGTGCAATTTGAGGCGTGAGTGATGTGTGTGCTTTCACACTAGCAGCGTTTCACATGCTTTTGTGTTCACATGCAGAAACTGCAGCGTGCTTTGCAGAAAGGTTCTCGGGTTCCATAGTTAATTTCCGTGCAAAACAAACCAAAAAATATACAACGGTTATTGTGAGTGGGCTGTTGAGGAGTTTTGTTAACTTGATTGTTACGTAAAATAACACTTACATAATGGGGAGGAGCACATTTACAATTCACGTGTGATGGAAAAACTCAGCGCTGTATTTATTTATTTTATTTTTTGCCAAGAATGCCAACGTATCTTCTAGAATCTGAGTGATTATAGTAGAAAACAGTTTTGACAGATGTATTTTTCTGTTTTAGCAACCGATCAATTTTACTGCTGTACCTCCAAGCCAAAAATAACACTATTCTCATTCATATGTGTACAAGAGTGTATTTTAAATGTAAAACATACTATTCTACAAATATATGCTTTTTCTGTGCAATATATACTTTTTTGTGTCAACTCCTCTTAATTTAAGTCTTTCAACCGTGTACTGGCGCTTTGAATAGACTCGACACCGAAACTCCCACTTCACTGCTGCTCACGTGCTGCTCCTGTGCCGCGCTTCGGTCTGGTGTAAAAGCATTCATACGTTAATATGCATGCTGGAAAAAATACGCTCTGCTCTGTTGCAGCTTGCGGTGTGAAACAGGCTTTACCATTAAAGCCACATACCCTTTGCCACTTGTAGATGACAGTCTGGATGCCTTTTCCGGAGCAACCTTGTTTAGTACATTAGACATGTCAAGTGGTAACATGGTATACTACTTTAAAAACAGCTCTGTCTTGCCGAGGCATGGACTCCACAAGACCTCTGAAGGCGTGCTGTGGTATCTGGCACCAAGACGTTAGCAGCAGATCCTTTAAGTCCCGTAAGCTGCGAGGTGGGGCCTCCATGGATCGGACTTGTTTTTCCAGCACATCCTAATGCTTGATCGGATCAAGAGCTGAGGAATTTGCAGGCCAAGTCAACACCTTGAACTCTCATGTTCCTCAAATCATTCCTGAACAATTTGTTATAGCGTGATGGGGTGCATTATCCTGCTGAAAGAGGCCACTGCCATTAGGGAATACCATTGCCATGAAGGGGTGAACTTGGTCTGCAAAAATCTTTAGCTGGGTGGTACGTGTCAAAGTAACATCCACATGAATGCCAGGACCCAAGGTTTCCCAACAGAACATTGCTCAGAGCATCACACTTCCTCCACCAGCTTTCCTTCTTCCCAAAGTGCATCCTGGTGCCAGCTATTCCCCAGATAAGCACATGATGTAAAAGAAAATGTGGTTCATCAGACCAGGCTTCTTCCATTGCTCCATGGTCCAGTTTTGATGCTCACGTGCACATTGTAGGCCTTTTGGTGTTGGACAGGGGTCAACATGGGCACTCTGACCGGTCTGCAGCTACATAGCCCCATACACGGCAAGCTGTGATGCACTGTGTGTTCTGACATCTTTCCATCATAGCCAGCATTAACTATTTCAGCAATTTGTGCTACAGTAGCTCTTCTGTGTGCTCGGACCAGATCGGCCAGTCTTCGCTCCCTAAGTGCATCAGTGAGCCTTGGGTGCCTATGACCCTCTCACCGGTTCACCAGTTGTCCTTCCTTGGACCACTTTTGGTTGGTACTAACCACTGCGTACTGGGAACACCCCACAAGAGCTTATGTATAGATCCTTACGCTTGCCCATTTTTCCTGCTTCCAACACATCAACTTTGAGAACTGACCGTTTACTTGCTGCCTAATATATCTATGTAACATATATGTGCATGCACACACACACACACACACACACACACACACTAACCAAACACCCAGAACTTTAAAACCACTGACAGGTGCCGTGAATACCATTTTAAAGTTAAATGCATCAATCTGGTGCACTTTGACAGCAAATTAAGAGGCTAGATCTTTGAGGAACTTTGTTTGTTTCTTTAAAAGGCCCGCTCATCTGAAAGACAATATTATGACAAAGTTTTTTTTATTGCTTGTTCTTGGGTAACTAAGTAGAAATTGGTTAAGTGGTTATTTTGTTTATTCATTTTTATTCATGTGTGTTGGTGTGATCATGAATGTTTCTTTTAATTTCTGCTACATGGACGTTTATTTTCCTATGATGGGAATAATACAAGACAGTAATTTTAGTTTCTGTATTTTTTTTATGTTGTTATTTATATGAGACTTTTATTTTTGACAAATCAGGTAATTAAGGAAGTAGCTGAGGGATTGTGGGGTGTGTTTGGGGGAATCCCCCGCACTCCAACAGAGTGGTTGCAGGGTGTTTTTTGTCTGCCTACAGAGTCTGTTGTTATTATATGTAGTTCCAAGTTTGTCGTTCATATCCAACATTCTCAGCAAAGACTGCATTTGCACAGACTATATTGTGACTTTTGGGCTAAAACTCTCACACCTTGCAATAACGTAATCATACTTTAAACATATTCCGTGCAGTTTTTCATGATTCTACTAGCGAGGCAATATCACCATCTGGGCACCTCAATATAGCGACAATTTAACTTGCAATTTAGTCAATATCTTGAGTTCTGTCGGTTGTTCAGACATTGATTTTTACACATAGGCAATGAAATATAGCAGTTTAAGCACAAACTGTGACTTTTAGCATCTCTGTCTATTAAAGTGAGATCTGTAAGCCCCTAGTATTGCACTTTTTTCCATTTTGAGGACCTTGGCCATTTTGAGAACCCTGACCTTTTGCATTGACTTCTGAGCATTTATGTCTGCCAAATTTCATGTGGCATGGAATAATATTTCGGGAGATACTAAACCTTAAACATGACATCCTAGATAAGATATTTTTTAATTAGAAAACATTTCTTTCAGAGGAGTGAAAAAATATGATGTTAGAATTCAGCCAAAATAATTTTCAGGTTTTAAATTGTTGCTTCTGACATAAAACAAAAACATTTATAAAATTAGAGACCTACAGCAACCCTATCTGAATTGACACTGAATGACCAATTTGTCAGTCTTTTGTAGCAAATTTTATGTGTTAAAAGTTTTAGTGAATTGTAAGACTGCTAATGAATTGTGAGAATTCACTCTACTGCTGTTTACCATATGCATGTGGCTGTGGTTCAGGTGGTCGAGCGGGTTGTCCACTAATCGTAGGGTTGGCGGTTCGATTCCCGGCCCACATGACTCCACATACCGAAGTGTCCTTGTGCAAGACACTGAACCCCAAGTTGCTCCCGATGGCAAGTTAGTGCCTTGCATGGCAGCTCTTCTACCATTGGTGTGAGTGTGTGTGTGTGAATGGGTGAATGAGACACAGTGTAAAGCACTTTGGGGGAAAAAAGCGCTATGTAAGTGCAGACCATAAGTGCAGCATACGTTTTATATAATTCAATTAAAATTTTATAATGAGCTAAGGTACAACTAATAGCTCATTATGTTTATTTACAGTCCTGACTTCAATTTTGCAAGCGTTTCTGACCTTATTAACTGGCACTGACTAAAGTCTAAGCGATTTAAGCCCGATTTGCAAGTTGCGCTCGCCAATCGGCAATTGATCGTTATGTGTGAGCTGCTCAATATTGTTATATACAGGTTTTAGAGCAACATATGCTTCCATCCAGATTCCATCCCATCTTTACTTCTGAGAGACTCTGACCCTCTAAGATACTCTTTTTATACCCAATCATTTTACTGACCTGTTGCCAATTAACCTAATTAGTTGCAAAAATTTTCCTCTAGCTGTTTCTTTTAGTAACACTTACTTTTCCAACCTTTTTGTTTCCTCCGTCCCAACTTTTTTGAGATGTGTTGCGGCCATCAAATTCAAAATTACCTTATTTTTTTCTTAAAATGGTGCATTTCCTCAGTTTAAACTTTTGATATGTTTTCTATGTTCTATTGTGAATAACATATGGGTTTGTGAGATTTGCAATCATTGCATTTTGTTTTTATTTACATTTTTCACAGCGTTCCAACTTTTTTTGGAATTGGGGTTGTAAACACGTATCAACAAAAATGTGAAAACTGCCCTTGCTGTGAAAAGCTGATCTCTTGAAAAAACATTACAATGAGTACACTACTGTAATAAAATATTGTGAATACTTTATGCTTTAATTATTCATTGTCCGTGTTTTAGAACATTGTTACAGAAAGAGCATATTCACAATGTGACTTACCTCCTACCTAGCGCCTTTCTGAAGTTCAAGTTGTGCCTTCATGTCATTTTGTTTATTCAATTCAATTTTATTTGTATAGCGCTTTTTACAATAGACATTGTCTCAAAGCAGCTCAAAACAATGTCTCTTTTGAGACATTGTCTCAAAGTTTATGTTTTGTATATTTCTGATTAATCTCATATGCGTATGAGTTTGGGTGAGTTAATTAACCCACTAGTAAAGTGGTTCAGTTTACCAGTGTACATTCATTGTTCAGTTTCAACTCTCGCAGTTTAAGCGGCTCAATCCGTAATTACTGACTATTACTAGGTTATTTGAAATGCTACAGCTATTCTTTCTAGATTTTTCTTCTTCAAAAAACATTGTTAATACATCATTAATATCTTGTATGTCATGCTTTCAACAGCCTGTTAGTAATTAAACAGTAATTAAAACATACTGTGTTTGTGTAGTGCTTGCTACACATCTTAAATTTAATGAATATTCAAAGTTCAGATTTTAATGTGACCGCCCTAGAACAGAAGAGAGGACAGAAGCAGCGTGAATGGCTACAATGTTGGTGTGTCAGGAATCTCCGCCTCGCGCCAAGCACTCCGTGCAGAAGACCTCTGCGCAAAGCATGTGCTGATCTAGTTTAATTTTCTCGTTTATGTATTTTGGATTATCCCTGTTTTTGCTGTTCACTGATCGCCTGTCCTGTGTTCTGTTTACTGATTTTTATTCACAATTTGGATTTGTCTGCCTGCTTCTCAAATAAAACGCTTAAACTGCATTTGCACCTGTCTCTCTCAGCTATCAATTTTTGGTTAACCAGGAAAGTTTTCTTTACAGAAATAGAATGTTGTTTTTAGGTTTGCAGAACGTTCCTATAACGTTCTATTAACGGTCTCATAACCTCAGTTTTCATCATTTATTTTTAATATTCATGCATCATTAATCATAAATATAACAAATCAGTCTATATAAATAAGTAAATCGGCACACAATCCATGTTTTTGTTGAGCCATTGTTTACATAAAGTAACAAGCCATGAACGGATCAATTTTTAATTTTTCTCCACTTGAAAAAACAGGTTAACTCCTTCCACCACTGTCATCTGCAAATTTAACAAAGAAATAAAAAAAGGCAGCTTAAGTTACATGTACATTAGATCAAACAATCAGTTTTAGCTGATTGTTTAACGTTAGTGCTTTTCTGCGCTCCATTCAAGTCAGAGCCCTGTGTTGAAGTCTCCGTACATTTCCCAGCTGCCACTTCTACGGCACGTAACATTAGTTTTATTTATAACCATTAATGACTGTGGCTGGGTGGCATGACCAAACATTATAGGTTTTACATGTCAGCTGCTATATTTAATGTGTGAAACCTAACTAATTAGCCAGCATGCTAGCTACCATCAAACATTGGTTAGCCTAGGTAACTAGCTATTAAACTAACTAGTGTGTTGTGGCTAACTAGCTTCCTAACGTTAGACAAAGAGACGATAAGTGACAGTGACACTATTGTCCTTTGAGACGTTAGTTAAAGTGTTAAATAGGTACTTACCATTGAAGCTTAAGTGGATGAGGACGATTAAAACACACTGTCTATACACCTGCCATTACAAGATGCGGTAGATAGAAATGGTTAAGTGAGTTGAATTTAAAAAAAAAAAAAAAAACAGACTCAGCTGATGGAGTGCTCTGATGTAGATTGCAGATGATTGACAGGACAGGGGCACATCAGGGGCCAATCATTTTCAGCTGGGGCCGGCCAGTGCTTGAAGGAAATAAATAAACATTAGAGAAAGTTCTGTATAGGTTCTCTTTAGGTTGTCGCAAAAAAAAAAAAAAAACCTCCCCACAACGTTCTGGGAAGGTTAGTTTTTGGTTGCAAAAAAAAGAACCTACAGAGAACGTTCCTAGAACATTATTACTTGGTTACAAACGGGAACCATATGCTAACGTTATGGGAACATTCTGTGTTTGCTGGGTTCTCATGGTGATATTCATTCTTATGTACACAAACACGTGTGTAAAGACAATGGTCATTATCGAAATGAATGCTATGCAATTTGCTGCTTAGTGCAGAAGTAGTGAGAATTGGTTATACACTGGATTAGTGAACTATATGGTGACTAGGGAATAAGGATGTCACGATACCAAAAATTTAGTAGTCGGTACCGATACCAAAGTCGATACCACGGTGTGGTATAAAATTTATATATATATATATGTGTGTGTGTGTGTGTGTGTGTGTGTATATATATATATAAAATATACTCCTGGAGGACATCCTCCTCTGGCTAATACTGGCAAAAGGGGGGGGGGGCGTATTTTAGTTATCAAACACTGTCTGACAATGACTAAAAAAACAGTGCTAAGTGCTAATAGCAAGTGGTAAGGTGCACTCCTAAACGCACACACACACACACACCTTACACTCTGAATGCAAGCATTAGTTTAAATTCACTGATCTGGTGGCAGGCCAAAAAGATTTATTAAAACCATTAACATTTGAATAATTATTAGTGACATTAGGCTACATTTAGGTGACAGGACACGGGCTGAATGGAGATGCATGGTAGCCCATTAGGAGGTAGTTTATATCACTGCAATGTGTTAGCGTCATTAACAAATAACTGGCTATCGCTAACATTACATGGAGCATAACGTTAGCTGGTTTCACGGCTACAATGCCAGCTGCCTCAAACAAACATAATATAGGACCGTCTTTCAGGTGTTTCGCCAAAGTCCAAATTTTTCCTCCCTTTGTTTGAAATGAACGATAGCATCGGCTGCACATCGGCAACCAAAGCTACCTTTCCTCTCAACGAGCTTTCCTCTCTCTGCCTCTCAATGAGTCGGGGCAGAGCTAAACTTGTCGCCATTTCTGTAGTTTTTCCTGTGTGCTTGTAGGCGTTCTTCTTCTTCTTTTTTAGCACTTGTGGACCAACTAAAACACTTACTCGTATTTGCCGCCCCCTTCAGTTCCGGAAGAATTGCAACCTCGGTGCTGTCATTACCAACGGTACCAACGTTACTGCAGAAAAACAAGTACCGTCACGTTTTAAGAATGTTGGTACCGACTTGATAGCGAAGTATCGGTTCTAGTGACATCCCTACTAGGGAATGAATGCAGACATGTATCAAAATGTACATCTCTATTAACTTCAAGTTTAGCAAGCAGAATTTTCCCTCATTCATCCATTATGCATTTCTTCAGCTGCACAACTGTACGGGACCTTTGTTGCCTAATTTTGCGCTTCATAATGCACCACACATTCTCAATCGGAGACAGGTCAGGACTGCAGGCAGGCCATGCTAGAACCCGCACTCTCTGCTTACGAAACCATGTGCTTTTTATCTGGGCAGAATGTGGTTTGGCGTTGTCCTGCTCTGGATGGCAGCATATGTTACTCCAAAATGTGTACATATCTTTCTGCATTAATGCTGCCCTCACAGATGTGCAAGACGCTGGCTTTTGGACCTGACGCTGATAACCGCTTGGATGGTCCTTTTCCTCTTTGGCCCAGATTACACGACCATTGTTTTCTCCAAAAACTATTTGAAATGTTGACTCGTCGGATCACAAAACATGATTCCACTGTGGTACTGTCCATCTCAAATGAGACCAAGCCCAGAGAAGTCGGCGGCGCTTCTGGACAGTGTTGATGTATGGCTTCTGCTTTGCATAGTAAAGCTTAAACTTGCATCTATGGATGCAGCGGCGAATGGTGCTGCCTGACAAAGGTTTACTAAAGTATTCCCGAGCCCATGTCAGGATATCCATTACAGACTTATGACGGTTTTTAAGGCAGTGATGTCCTTGAATCTTTTAATTATATTGTGCACTGTGAAATGGTGAAAATGGCCAAAATCCTACCTATTTGTCTTTGGGAATGTTGTTCTCAAAGTGTTGGATTATTCGATGACTAATCTGTTGGCAGATTGGTCTTGAAGGACTAGGCCTTATATACTATGATTAGACGATTGCCTCACCTGTTTATATATGTGTGTGGGTGTGTGTATGTGTATCTTCACAAACAAGCTAGGTAGCTGTTTGAATCTGAGCGTGAGAGGTTACCATAGAAACGTAAGTGGTTTGCCGTGTGTTGGGAGATATGTCTCCATACATATATTACTCCTTATATTTCTGTAAGAATATGTGTGTTATAATAGAACAATAT
>JANDJT010000021.1:2164172-2178771 GCA_024331685.1 Stegophilus panzeri | reverse complement strand
GTAGATGCATTTTGGACTTCCTGTAGTTTTTATTCCGATTGTATTATACAACTCCGAACAGGTCACTCGCACTGGTGTAAATAAATATTTATTCACAGTCGCACAAAGTACTTTTCAGTCGTAAATGCGAGTGAAATGGTCGCGCAGTAGAGCCCTGAGTTTATCTGCAAAGTTTTTTCCTGTTCGGCATGATAACGTTTACTGTCCCTGACAACCTCTGTAGTATCATGATTTCCGAAGAGAAGCTAGCAGCTTGAGCGCTAAAATGCTAACTCCGTTTCCGGGTCTTGGCATTACAAAATTACGTCATCCCTGTGCCGCTCTATGCTGATTGGCTGTAAGTTTAGGAAGCGCTTGATGTGATCTGCAGCGGAGTTTTCTATGAGCGGAGGATGAACTTTAAATGTTAATATCGCAGTCGATCATGTTCATGTAATCGTGGGCAGTCAAAATCATAATCGCGATCGATATTCGATTAATTGTGCAGCCCTATCACTACCTATTGTAGAGTCCTCGCAAACATCCCACATACAACATCCCAGACTTTCTGACACCAGTGTTAAATCAATAGAAGAGTAACCACCCTGGGTCACAACAATTCCAGTAGCTCTTCTGTCATTCATACACACCAATCCCTTCCGATCTAGCATTTTTCTTCTATCATCTTACCATTATGATCAGTGCTACCATTTCCCCATAAAGTATTATGTGCATTAAAATCCCTGCACCATTTCACTTTCTGATTACCCATTCCCATATTTTCAATGCCTAGCCTATTACATGGCTTATAATAGCTATTCACCTTAATATTCTGTTCTCTTAAAAATACCTCTACTATGATTCAGATTCATCATTCACTTCTATAATTCTGTTTAATTTCAGTTTTAATAAATATAGCCACCCAATCTCCAATGCCTCTCTTCATATCCCTTCAAATAGTTGCATATCCTTGTATCACAAAGTCTAAATGGGGTTTCTAATATCGGGTCTCTTGTATACACAGAACATGTGGCTTGTGTCCCTTATCCTCTACAACCATTTTGAATTCTTTCCCATTTGCAGTTAAACTCCTTGCATTCCACTGTATTACTGTTAATACCATTATGAGCCTCCAAATGCTGCCTGTGTACCTACTACTTGACACTTACGCTTTTCATTTACCTGTTCCAAAGTGATCCCCTTAACCTGTAGAAATTTTTCAGTGGCCTTAATAATGATTTTGATCCTCTCAGTTCTGCTATCAGTTTGTGACGAACAATGTATTACGACATAAACAACTTTTCTGACAATTAGAGAATCTTTATTTAGTCTACGATGTGTTGATGATGGTTTATCAAACTGATATACTATGATTGCTGGCCCATTTTCTCGAACAGATTCTGTCTGTTTCACATTTTTTGCAGCCTCAGCATATGATATTCCCTAATGTTCTGTACTTTTACAGTCTTAATAGCATGTTACTATGAATGCAGACTTTAATACACTGAAATACACACTATTAGCATCACATAAATATATATAAATAAAATTGGTTTCACATTTGACATTTTTTCCTACATTCTTTTGAATATCCATGGAATACAATAAAATATCAGACGCCACGACTGTACCTTCTGCCATCATTTACACATTTGAATGACCATGTAATACAAAGCAATGTGATAACTTGAAAGTAAAAATGACCTTATATGGCCATGGGCATTGTTTCGACTCAGGACAGCTGTCATTTGCTGCCACTGTCAAGCAAATGTTTGATGTCGTACACAACAGCGCTTCACCTTTGTGCGTTCGCTGAGAGTAGGCTAATGGTTTAGAGGCAGGAATTTGGCCAATAGTTGCTGCAAGCCTTTTATAATTGATCAATTGGTGTGTGAGAAGGCAGGAACTACAGAGAGTGGTTAAAACAATGCAAATATGGGCACACATTGCAGTATTTGACCATAAACACATCATAATGAAACTAAAGCCGAATTTAGAAATTCCGGCCGGACGCTTTTTTGAGGTCTGAAAAAGAGGATGTATGGTCACCCTAACAGAAGCATTTCAGATAACAATTTGTGTTAATTTCTACAAAATTAACTTTGCGCAAAACTTATTTGTGCATGCACACAGGAGGTTGCTCATGTGAGCCCGACTGGCAAGCGAGAACCAGAACTATTATCCAGCAGCTGTCTATATTGTGTTGTCAGAAGATTAATTTCTTTGGTTTTAAATGAAAAAAATTGTAATCCTGATAGTATTCCCTTTTTTTTTTCCTTTTTTTTTTTTTTTTTTACAAAATGTACCTGTAATTTGATTACTTTGCTTTTTGACAACTGTAACAGATTACAGTTATCAGTTTTTATATCCTGATTATGTACAGTTACATGTATTCTGTTACTAGCCAAGCCTGCATTTAAAACATCTAATTGTTGGTGGTACATATGGTCTTACCATATAACTGACATTTGCAATCTATACTCTCTCTGGCATTCTATCCTCATCAAATTTAAGCATAACAGGACCCCCTGCTGGACCACCAGTGCTGCTCTTTATTGTTTATTGTGCTGGGAGTATGTGGATACATCAGTTGGAATTCCAGAAATTACTCCTTTTAACAAGGTTCTCTTACTTGGGACTGTGCACCTTACCGACTGGCCAAGCAGTGATTTTATGTCCTGTGCTACTTCCTGTTGCTTACCCTAAGGTCTTGGCACTCTCTATCACCTAAAGCTTTTTTTTTTTTAGCACTTTGCTAATCTTTATTGGATTCTTCGCTTTAGTATTGTCAGCAACTTTCATCAGTACCACAAATTTCTCCATGCTTGTCCGTGTAGGCACTCTGTCTATTTCGCTATCAGTTCCTGATTCATGTGCGCAAGTTTGATTTCTTGCACGATTAACAATTGTACTCCAATCACCTACTCCGCTACTCTCGCCAAACACTTAGTCCTCCATCTCTGGATCTGTTCCAGAAATACTAGCACTTCCTTCCGTCAGTGCTCCAGTCAAAGCCCAGTGCTGCCAACTGCCCCTGCCATGCCATGAATCCAACTCACTTCTTCTGTTAAGATACCTGTGTATATACATTGGCATGTAAATAGTAAATATAGCATATGGCACTTATATAGCGCTTTTTTTTTTAATAACCTTAGCAGTTCTACAAAGTGCTTTACACTGTGTCTCATTCACCCATTCACACACATACTCACACACCAATGTTAGTAGAGCTGCCATGCAAGGCACTAGCTTGCCATTGGGAGCAACTTGGGGATCAGTGTCTTGCACGTCAGCATGTGAAGTCATGTGGGCTGGGAATGGAACCGCCAACCCTATGATTAGTGGACAAACCCGCTGTACCACCTCAGCCACAGCCATGTGGCACACAAGCGCCTCCAGTGGCATGTAGTAAATTTACCTTTCAAAAATCAGGTAACAGAGTTAGCAGTGTTACAACAGGATCACACTGGGATGTCAGTGTTTTTCAAAAATGTAAATTTTTCATGTTCACATAAAAACAGTGAAAATAGTTATAGTGGGGGAAAATGTAGATCTGTATATTACCCTGTGATAGGCCTCTGATTGTCATGTGATTCAGCTTCATCACATAAAAAACAGAAGGTGCTCTTTTGTCCACTGTTTTACATTTGAATAGAGCTGTGTATAATGTATAACACAGCTGTCAAAACAAAGGCTTGTGAGCCAAACACAGCTCCACGCCTTGTGCAAAAAATAATCTTGAAACAGCCCGTAGTACCTACCTATCTAGAATCACATCTTGCAGTGCTGAAATGCTGGCTGCTGTGTTTGATGCAATTTAGACTCCGAATTTGAGTTTGTCACATCTGATATCGAAGCTGCATTCCAGTCTTTACTTAACTTATCTGTCTTTGCTGGTGCTTGTCACATCAAACCAATGAAACTTGGTAAATATGAAGTTCCAGGTTCAGGTAGTGTGTGAAATCTATTTAAGTTCAGTATAAACACCTACCTATTGTCTGATTTGCTGTGGACAAAAAAACATCACTCTAGGTTAAAGTTTTTTGTGCCCATAGCCATAAATGCATTGCCTGCCACTGGTATGTTGCCACTCTTGAAGTATTTTTACATTATACATTAAGGGTGAATGTGAAAAATATTAAAATGTGTTTCTCACATACAGAAAAACACATTTTAATGTGGCTCATGCAGAAAGTTGAACTCTGCAGCCCTGCAGTCACTTACGGCTTCCTCACCAGGCTAATGATGACATTTTGGAAATTCAGTTATCCAGCACACTAAAAAAAAACCTGTGGATTCTGGGAAAGGGGAAAAAGTTGAAGGAAGAGGAAAAGTGGAATCAGAGATTAAGGAAGACCTCATATGATGCCTTCTGTCAGTTTTCTCACACAATGGTCTACTGTGCAATGCAGCAATCTGAGTAAGGGCCAGAACACATCTTTGCCCCCTCTAGTGTCCTTTTAGGAAATAACAGAGTGACATCAGCCTGTCTGCCTTTAGCACAATGGAGCTGATGATGTCATTCGGGCTGCTACTGTGTGCACACTGAGGATTCCCACTGATCACAACACACTTACATATGCAAAGGTCATTTTATTGATTATTGATAAATAAGCAGTTGCATCGAAGACACAGAAAGTGTGAAATGAGCAAACAATGAGCTTTATAAAAATTATATTTATTAAACTGATAGTAATGTGTGTTCTGTCTTTTTTTTTCCCCCTGTATAGATCTGAAGCGAGAGGCTAGTATCTGTCATATGCTGAAGCATCCTCACATTGTAGAACTCCTGGAAACCTACAGCTCAGATGGAATGCTCTACATGGTTTTTGAGTTGTAAGTGTCTGTCTGTCTGTCTGTCAGTCTGTCTGTCTTGCTCTTGGTAATTGGCATGATGTGTGTAAAAATGTAACTCTTTCTTTCTCTTCTGCTTGTAGTATGGATGGTGCAGATCTTTGTTTTGAGATTGTGAAGAGGGCAGATGCAGGTTTTGTATATAGTGAAGCTGTTGCCAGGTATGTAGCCATACCTCTTTGTTCCCTGGATAATTCTGAGACGAAAATCTCTGTAGTGTTTAAAACTTTTTCTCTCATCTTTCACACCACCCTCAGCCACTACATGCGTCAGATATTAGAAGCACTACGCTACTGCCATGACAACAATGTTATTCATCGAGATGTCAAAGTAAGGCTATTCTCCTGTATTAATCTGTTTGCTACAGTTAGCACTGCAGCCCTTGCATATGTGTTCGTTGCTCTAGTGACCTTCTTATTACTTGATTAAATTTTCAGTTTGAGTGTGAAGAGATGAATTTACCAGAACAAAACCACCATAATTAAATAATAAAACAAGGAGGAGAATGAGAATGGCATAGGAGAATGTATCTTAATTGCACTTGTTCCTATGTCTTAGTATTTCAGTCAGATGGCTGAAGCATTTAAGGGCAAAGGTTGTAGTAGGCATTATATTGCACTTTTAGTGCATTATTTGCTCCTTTTTAACAATTATGTCACTGCTCATGTCACTCTTCATCTTAGTTGATACCTTAACTTTCAAAATTGCTGCTTTATTCTTAAAGCCTCACTGTGTGCTCCTGGCATCTAAAGAGAACTCTGCTCCTGTCAAGCTTGGTGGTTTTGGGGTGGCCATTCAGCTGGGCGAGTCTGGCTTGGTGGCTGGAGGTATGTATGTGTATGGGTGCATATGTGTACTACCCTCCTATTTGTAGACAGTAGATAAAGTCATTCAGGAGTTCCCCACCTCCCAGTAATTTTCCCAATTATTATTATTAGTATTATTATTAAATATAATTGTAGTTTTTTCTTTCTGTCTTTTTTGTGTAGGGCGGGTAGGGACGCCTCACTTCATGGCCCCTGAAGTGGTTAAGAGGGAGCCATATGGGAAGCCTGTGGATGTGTGGGGCTGTGGTGTCATCCTCTTCATCCTGCTCAGTGGCTGCCTTCCCTTCTATGGTACTAAGGAGCGCCTGTTTGAGGGCATTATTAAAGGCAAATATAAGGTAGTGCTGTATTTTCAGAATTACACAAGCATACAATCCTAATTAGAGTAAGTTAGACCTTTTTATTTTTTAGATTTTCTCTAAAGTAAAAATCGCTGAACATGGTCTAAGAACTTGTTAATTTAATGAAACTGTTTTATGGTGTCTCAACTAAAAGTACTGTATGTTATATTAAAGAAATAAGCAAAGGAAATGGTAAAATTCTGAAAAGAAACGTAAAAGAAAAATAAAGAAGTTTTATTATTATTTAAATTACTTGTATTTATTGCTTAAGCTCTGGTCAACGGGTATTTCAAGGGCTTCACTTATTGTGTTGTTTTCTGTTTATCACATGGAATATCAGCAATTCTGCTTGAACCCCTCCATTTCCCTGGTTTTGTATTTAGATGAAAAAGGCCAGCTTGCATGACCCCCTCATTTCTCTGTTCCTTTCCTCAGAAGAGACCATATTTCGTATATACACTATATACTACATTATACATACCCAACACTGAGGAAAGCTGCCTTCTGTTCTGTTCCTCTCTATTCTATTCTATTCTATTCTGTTGATGTTGTGCTATCTCACAGGAGTCCAGATCTTAGAAGACAGTGCTTTGATGGCTATGAAATTATGAAGCTATATGCTTTAATGGCAGCATACATCCCAATATTGCTAAATTACTGACAAGATGCTGGGGTTAGTTAATGATCACTAAACCCAAATGTCTGTTAGAGTAGATGGAATAAAGTGCTACTGGGCATAACAGAATGAATATTCTTTGACAACACCTGTTATTTATAAGTCAAGAACAAATGCAAATAACTTACATTAACAGCTCTTTTGGCCAGGTGTTTTTCTCCACTATTTTTATGCATACATGCCACTGTAGACATGACTTGATGACTTCCTTCTTCTGAAAACAGCTTTAGGCTCTGTCTGTATCTGTATGACAATGATGTCTGTTTGGTAATGGTCAAGATTAAGTCTGGGTCATGATGACACATCATCTCATACCACTATAGCTCTTTAATGGTAATTAACTTTCTTAAGGATATTTCTATAAAAATACAGATTCTACATGTATTAATTATAGGCATATACTGTAAATTACAAATAGTAATCACCCAAATCATATAGGCATATTTATCCAATATGTTAATGCAACAATCCTACAGTAGTATATAGGGAAAAAAAAGAGTCTCATTATGTTTCACATTCAAAACTTTATAAATATAGGTATCATAAAAGATGTCTTAGGGATATCAGGTATCATTTATCAGAGACCATGTCTAACTGAAATTGGTCTGTTGTGGATTTTAGCGCTGTATAACACATAGAAGCTGAATATATTATAATAAGCTGACCAAATGGAACTAATAAACCCATATCTCACAGAAGTGTGTCTGCTTGTTTACATCAGATGAACCCCCGGCAGTGGAGCCATATCTCAGAGAGTGCAAAAGACTTGGTGCGGCGCATGCTGATGCTGGACCCTGCTGAGAGGATTACCGTCTATGAAGCCCTCAACCACCCTTGGCTAAAAGTAAAGTATAGATATATACTCTAGGTATGAAGTGAAACAATATAAAGCTAACCCTAAATGTAAAGACAATATAGGTTTTAAAAAGGTACTAATTTTATAAAGTAATGTAAAAAATTACAAAATAACTAAATTGTCACAACATACTTTGACTTTGGCTTGACAAAAGCAGTCTGAATGTTTGAGACTGTTCCTTAAGTTTGAAGTTCAAAGAAAGAAAGGATGACAGACAGACAGACAGCTACTGATAGAAAGATAACAAACAGAGTGATAAAGTACAACCCCAATTTGGGACAGTATGGAAAATGCAAATAAACAAATAAAAGAGTCATTTGAAAATTCAGTTCACCCTGTATTATATTGAAAACTCATTAACACATTTGATGTTTTTCTTTGTGAATTTGATTTATTTTTGAAAACATACACTTATTTAAAATCTGATGACTGCAGTACACTCCAAAAAAGTTGGGAGGGTCAACTGTTTACCATCACCTGTAACATCACCTTTTCTTTTAATAACACTTATTAAGCGTTTGGGTACTGAAGACACCAGTTGTTTAAGTTTAACAAGCAGAATTTTCCCCCATTCATCCATGTGTGCTGTACGGATCCTTTGTTGCCTTATTTTACTCTTCATAATTTACTACACATTCTCAATCGGAGACAGGTCAGGACTACAGGCAATTTCCAAAATTTCTCATTATTGTCAATGGGGCTGGAATAATCCCATTTTACGGACATTTCCGGAGAAAATTCTGAAACGCGATGTGTACCTGTTGGGTCTACTCCCTAAGACGTATGAGAGGATATGTGATACGAGCATGTCAACTGAATGACATCTGAGCTGTAACACCCGTGTTTTATTCCCTGTTCATTCTCTGTTGAACGAAAACGTCATATTTTTTTGTCCACGGTTCGAACATCGTAAGTCTGATCGCTTATAAAAGTCATAGCACACCTCTCCTCAACTTTTCAACTTGTCAAGTGGGACAAGTTATGTAAACCACTAATTATAACTAGAATTTACATTTTCTGATGAAAATGTGAGTGGTGCTTGCCGATGCAAAATTCGACGCTGACATACAGCTGCACATATATATATTTGACATGTATCGGTATCTGTAATGATCGTATTTATTTGTATTCAGTTCGAATACCCATACCCCAGTTCTCCTCAGTAAGCCAAGTGTTTTGATATGTCACTTATCTATGTTGCGGTAGTTTTGTGATTCCACTTGTTTTGGGGGTTACCATGCACTTTACATCATGTGACATGCATGCGATGTCAGTATCACCCATAACGCAATTCTCCTCATTGAGCCGAGTGTTTTGATATGTCACATGCTTATGTTGAGGTAGTTTTGTGATTCCACTTATTTTTGGGGATAATGCGCACATGATGTCATGTGACGTGCATGCGACATCAATAGAATACCCATAACACAATTCTCCTCACTGAGCTGAGTGTTTTGATATGGACTTTAAGAGTGCAAGTATTTTTCACGCGGTTTCACGCGTTTCGTCATGTGTGATCACGCGGCACCCTGCGGGCACGCTTCTTAGAATTTAAATTAATTTGTTGTGGGTCACACAATAGCTACCAGGTGGCGCTTGGAATAACATACAATTTAACAGTACAATTTAAAAAAATAGAATTTGTGGTCGCTTAGATTAAAAAAAAAATATTATGTATAGTTCACATAAAAATATTATTTCTCATCAAAACTTATGATAAACCTAATTTAAACAAGTTTCTAATTACAAGATTGAATTATGTAAAGTGAGCCTGATTGATTCCCATAGTACATGCACGTTAACTATAGACGTTGAAATTAACATGGTTGAAACGTGTGTGCTAGGATAGCACAGTGGAAACGTGCAGGGTGTAGAATGCCAGCAACCGGGGTTTGAACTTCATCTCAGTAGTGGGTGTTTTTTTCCAGTGTAGAAAGCCGATTTGTGTGTGCAGGTGTAAATATTAATGTCCTTCCTCAAAGTAGCATTGAATGAATTCCATCTTCTCCTTTCTTGCCAATTGAAACTTTTTGTTCTTTTCTTAGATTTAAAGTTTCAAAAAACTGGTTTAAAGTGAACACAGAAGTTCCCACACATTGAAAAATAAGCTAATTGAATTTACTTAATTTAAATGCATACATCAGTTCCACATGATTGAATTTGAGTTACATGAACATCATTTGTTTTCGCACATCACACAATACTCCACCTGAGCTGAGGATTGAACCCCAGTTGCTGGTGTTCTACAACAGCCACATTACCCCTGCATTATTCTACCACACACACTTTACCCATGCTAATTTAAATACTATAGTCATAGTGCCTGTACTGTGTGAATCGATCAAAATTAAACATTTTATTTATTAATTTAAATATTTGGCAACATTGATCAAATTACAGAAAGAGCATATTCACAATGTTATTTACACATCCTGACTGTTACGAACCCCTATTTAAATTTGGCAGAAAGGGGAACATAACGTAAAGAAGGACAAGTGAAAGCAACATACGATGTGTAAACATTTATTAAATAATGAAATTATCCATAACACGAAGGAAACACGTATCATGACAAGGGGGAAAAAAACCCAAAGATATTTCTAAAATAATTAACAAAAGATAATAAACCCAAACCAACAACAATAGGACAACTCCAAAGTATAAAAGCAACCAAAATTTAACAACAATAACTGCAATTAAGAAAGAACACAAAGAAAAGGAAAACAAAACTTGTTTGTTTAATAGACTTAACCAGCAACGCTTACAACGAGCCACAGCTGCACAGGGGCAGACCTAAACAATCAGACTCAGACAAAGTGAGAGAATAGCAGAGTTGAGCACACTTGTTTCCACCTGTTTAATCAGTTGATCTTGGCTTTCAATAGACCCAGGTGTGGCTTCTGCTTGGTTGGAATGAAAACCTGCACCCACACCGGCCCTTTCCAGATAAGATTGGCCACCCCTGGTGTAGACGACGATGTTCGTAGAGCTGTATCTGACATACACATCGAAGTGCTGCAAAAACAAGCAGCATAGCTAGAGTCTCTTTTTCAGTAGTAGAATAATTCAGTTGGTAACGATTAAATTTAGCAGAAAAACAAGACACTGGATGGGATAGGCCATCAGCACCATCCTGAAGCAGGACAGCTCCAATTCCGGTCACGCTGGTGTCCACCTCAAGCTTAAACAGACAAACCAAATCAGGAGCAGACAACACCGGAGCACTGCAAAGGAGAGACTTTGCACACAGAAATGCATTTTGACATTCATCAGTCCAATTGAAAACAACTTTAGGACTGCACATTTTTGTTAAAGGAGCAACCACAGTCGAGAAATTTTATAGAAGCATCTGTAATAGCCAGCCATCCCTAAAAATTGTTGCAACTATCGCCTTGTAGTGGGTACACGGTACACAAGAATAGCAGTCACTTTTGCATCCATGGGACGTACTTGTCCGTTCCCAACCTGTTTTCCAAGATACATGATGGAAGATTTTGCAAAGTCGTATTTCATCAAGTTTAACGTTAAGGATGTGGCTCCTAATCGACTAAAAACATTATGCAATATGGAAATGTGGTCAGCCCACATAGAAGAATAAATGACTCTGTCATATTAGTAGATGTTACAATTCGGAATGTCACCCAAAACCATGGACATTAACCTTTGAAACCTAGCGGGTGTGTTTCGTAGCCCAAACGCCATCAGCGTCTACTGAAGGAAGGAATCAGGAGACACGAATGCGGAAATCTCAGAGGCGCGTTCAGTCAGTGGCACCTGCCAATAGCTTTTTAAAAGGTCTAGTTTGGTAATGTACTGAGCAGTGCCAAGGTTATCGATACAATCCTCTATACGCGGCAATGGAAATGCAGCCGTTACAGTAACAGAATTCCCTTTACGAAAGTCAATGCGGAAACTGAGTGACCCGTCAGCTTTAGTCACTAAAACGCATGGTGAACTCCAAGGGCTATAACTCTTTTTAGTAAAGTCATTCTGGACTAGATATTCCACTTAATGTTTCATGATCTCCCTCTTACCTGCTGGACAGCGATACGCATGCTGCTTCATTGGGACTGCATTAGCCACCTCACTGTCATGCTTGATGACAGAGGTACCAGACAGAACATCATTAAACAGGTTAGGATAGCTTTCCATCAAGTTAGTCACATCCTGTCTCTAGTCACTAGCATAGTAAAACTGTTAAAACTTTTGAATTTTTTAAACGACAACCATTTAACATTTCCGTGGACATTTTCAATCCATCATCTCCATCTTCAGTATCCAGGGTATGAGACAGTTCAGACACTCGTTCTACCCTTGGCACAAGCTGTGGTTTATGCTCAGAATGGTTATTTACCTCGTCAGTTTTCTCAGTACGGCATAGATATGGATTCACCATATTTACATGACACTAACGCATCTTCTGTCGTTGCTCTGAAGTATGGATTATATAATCAATGTCCTCTATCTTGCCCTTAACCACATAAGGACCTGCAAATCATGCAGCTAGAGCAGAACCAGGGGAAGGAAGCAACACTAATACTTTTTCTCCTGATGTAAAATTACACGCAACAACTCGCTTGTCGAAACAGCACTTCATTTTCTTTTGATTCTAAATCTCCAGATTTATTTTGTGGGAGCGGACCAACACAATCTACAATAACCTGTTCAAATCGTTCACCTACAGCTGGAAGAAGATGAAGTGGTGCAGGTGGCACAATCTGATTTGGCTTTCCTAATACTTGACATGTATGGCAAGTTTTACAGTATCAAGACACTGTCAGCTTTCAACCTAGGCAGAAAAAAAGTGTTGGCGCACCCGATTATAGGTTTTATTTACACCAAGGTGTCCAAACCAAGGATGATCATGTGCCAAACTCAAAATATGCTCTCGAAATTTCAAGGGTACCACAATCTGATGGACCACATTCCAATCATCTGGATTCTCCTTACTCGATAATCGAGCATTCCAGCTATGCATTAACACAGTGTTTATTCCAATAAACCTGATGGTTACGTGGTGGTGACATTCTAATGTCAGCACTTAAATGACATTTCTCTAGCGTAGGATCATTTTTCTGAGCCGCAGTAAGAACTTCACATGAAATGGGCAGAAATGCGTCGGGATCTGAACAAACAACAGACTTTGTGATTGGCTTAGGAGCATCCATAGACACAGAGAATGCATCCTTCTCAAAAATATCTGCAAAAACAGATTTGCCTAAATTAATTTCATTCTCCTTAACAAGACATTTCGCCTGAGCGCGTGTCGTAACAGCTCTAGCAGAGAACACATTTGGGAAGTTGGGAAGCTCATCAGGTTGTTGATCAGTAAGTGGAGTATTAGTAACATGCAAAATTGGTATTACTTTGCCTCCAGCGATATCATTTCCCATGATAAAATCAATACCTTGCACAGGTAAACCGTGTCTAGCACCGGCCCTCACTACGGTTTACTGATTTTATTGTTTTCTATTTTATTTTAGTTTGTTGTTTTTGGAGGTATTCCGGGGGGAGGCTCGCCTCTCAATTGGTACCCTCTGAAGACTAGAGAGGTCTTAGTTAGGTTTCAGGTAGGTAGGTTTAGGTCCAGGGTCGTTTGTACTGTTATATTATGGTTGTTAACCAAAATTAACAACAATAACTGCAATTGTGAAAGAACACAAAGGAAAACAAAACTGGTTTGCTGGTGAATCTCCTCTCCCCATGCCCCGCTTCAGCCTTAATAGACTTAATCAGCAATGCTTACAACGAGATGCAGGTGCACAGGGGCAGCCCTAAACAATCAGACTCCGACAGAGTGAGAGAATAGTAGAGTCATGACGTTACATGCAGGAGAAGAAACACACTCAAGGCACGGGCCATAACACTGACTATCACGTATAGTTGTGTATTCGTGTCATTTTGTGCAGATGCAGGTTGTAATACTGTGTTTATGTTGTGTATGAATCTGATTAATCTCTCATTGGATGCATTTAGGTGAATTAATTAACCCACTAGTAAAGTGCTTTAGTTTACTGGATTTCATTCACTCAGCTCAGGCAGCTCAAGCAGATCTTTCTTTCTGATATCTATATTACTACTTTCCACTCCCATGTCTTTATCCCCACCACTTTTCAAAATAAAGTGATGCCCATGTCTTGCCTAAGCAAATAAATGACTGATTACTTTTAAATACAGTTAAGATTTTATTAAATATAATTTGCAAAGAGTATACAGTGATTTGTATCAGAATTATTTTTAATCCAATGATGTTAGCAGTAATTGCAGTACGTTTGTTCCGTGAATTTAAAAGATGGACCAGAGTCAGTAGTCTATTTTGGAGAAATTGGATAAGTCTATTTTTTTTCACCTTCCATTCACGGGGTGTGAGGTGGAATTGCAGACCACCCAGTTTTGCTGGTTTCACTTGCCCTGAATTGGGGGCTTTATTTCCCACAGTTGCAACTTTAATTTTCGCAATTGTGATTTTAGGCTGCATCTCACAACTGTGACCTTATGTATTTATTATTACTTACATGACTTTATAAGTTGCATTTTTCATCATTGTGTCCATATTTGCAACAGACCTCATAGAGCAACTTTACAGACGTGTCATGCTGTGTCCAAAATCACTCATTAATTTACTATTCCCTATATAGAATGTTATAGAATTTATTTATGGCAGCAATTAAGTCAGACATTGTAGTTGGTTTTTGCTTCTTTCTGAATATAGTCTTTCAGAGCATGCCACACCATCACAGTGGGATTCATATCAGGGGATTCTGGTGGAGTATACACCCAGGTCCCAGTCCCAGTCTGGATATTGCTCCCAAAACATGAACTTTCAGTGGGTGTTTTGGCTTTGGTTTGGACACACATCTCCCAGTCTTACGAAATGACATGGTGACAAGGTGTCATTGGGGGCATGAACAATAAGTGAGAATGGGTTGTAGATACTCCTGTCAACTCTCTCCAGCCTGGGCATCACTGGAATGGTTCTGCGCTGGCTAGAATCCTATCTCTCAGACAGATCCTTCAAGGTATCATGGAGGGGAGGTATTTCTGAAACTCAGCAACTCACAACTGG
>JANDJT010000021.1:2144358-2154524 GCA_024331685.1 Stegophilus panzeri | reverse complement strand
GTGAAGACTTGAATTTTAAGACCTGAATTTTTGCAGCCTGAATTTGTGAGGTTGAAAAATAATGTGTTGAAATATTACCTGACGATGGTATTACCTGAAAATATTACCTGAAGATGGTATTTTAACAAGTGAATATTTTGATTTCTTAAAATTAAAAATCTGAAAGCTATTTGAACTTTATTGAAATTTGCACAAAAAGAGCAGAAATACACATTAAGTGTATAAGTAATAAGTAATCCTAGATTAATAGTATTTTAGTGTTAAGATAATATAATTTGTTTGTTGCAGCTTTATGACAAGATCAACACAAGGTCTTCACCACAGATCAGAAATCCACCCAGCGATGCTGTTCAGAGAGCCAAAGAGGTGTTGGAGACAATCTCCTGTTACCCAGAGAACATGGAGGCTAAAGAGTTGAGGCGGATTCTCACACAGCCTCACTTTATGGTGAGTTACAGGGAAAAAAGGCAACTGCAGAAGCCAACTACAGTGGATATAAAAAAAATCTACACACCCCTGTTAAAGTGGCAGTTTTTGTGATGAAAAAAATGAAACCAAGATAAATCATGACAGAACTTTTTCCACTTCAATGTGAAATTACAACATATAAAAATTAAGTGAAAAACAATCAGAAACATTTTAGGGAAAAATAAAAAAGTTACAATAACCAGGCTGCATAAGTGTCCATACCCGTTTTATAATTGGGGATTTGGCTGGGTTCACAATGAACCACATTCAATCACATTCATGATTAATGAATAATCACATTCAATCTCATGTTCAAAAATAATTATCATTGTCACGAATGCGGAGGCAGATGCACGTGCAGATTCAAAGTTTAGTAAGAGTAAAAGCAAAACACAAATGCATAAGCATATGTGAACAGGGAAACAAACATAAACCAAGACTTGGGGGAAGAGAGAGCACAACAACATGACAACATTAGACAAAACAAAGCCAGACACCCAGTGCTGTACAAACTGAGACTTAAATATACACAGTTGCTCGTTAACAGAATGAGAGTCAGGTGCGGGTGGTCATGTTACCATGATGTAGAGGTGCAATGGCTGCTGGGAATTGAAGTCCCGAATTCCCTCCAGAGATTCATAACATTCAGACAGCTATCATCAATTAAATTATTCTGATTTAACCCAAATAAATACCAGCTTTTTCTGTAGGATTTTCTTGAGACCTTAGTTTCATCTTACTGTTGACACAGAGTTTACAAAGCATGTACAGCATCTCACTGTCGAAAGGAATTGATAAGGAGAGATGTTTAAAAGATTTTCCAAAACATTAGATGTACCATTGAACACCATGAAGGCCATCATCAACAAGTAGAGCAAATGGAGCACCACAGTGACATTACCAAGAACAGGACGTCCCTCCAAAATTTACAAAAGAACAAGACAAAATCTTATCGGGGAGGCTGCCAAGAGACTTACAGGCATTAACGTGCACCTATTATGGTTTTGAAACGTGCCTAATTTTGTTTTAAATGTCTCATACTATAGACTTATATGCATCCAAGGTCAAAAACACTTTAATTTGCCCATAATTTAAAGTGCAGCATTACTCCCCCCCCCAGTGTCATTTAAGGATCCATTCTAAAAGATTGATTCTAAACTCCTCCATTCAGAGAGCCTTCTCTGCTCTGATTGGTCAGATGTCCCAGTCTGTTGTGATTGGTCTTACAGCGTGTGTCGAAAAGGAAACGCCCACTACCACATCAGAGTTTCAACTGCATCTGAAAAAATGTCTCTTAGCCGGTTAGCAGAGGCTAACAGCTAACAGCTGTGCGCTGGCTGTACACATATACAACAATATTAATTTGAGCCCGAGTCCGATAGTGATAATCGTATACAAGCTGTTCCCGAGCAGCCATTGAAGACCAGAGGCGATTTTGTTAACAAATTATGTAGGTTAGTATAGGAAGTAAGTCTGGAGTTACTAACGACTTGTTTCAGGTGTTCAGAATCGGTTCTTTCTTTTGGTAGTCAATAACTCCATTTGTCGTGCACTATGCAGACATTTTACATTCACAAACAGCTATAGTACACACTACATGAAAGGTAGTATCTGAAAAAACATAAAAGGTGCACTTTAAAGGAGCTGTTGGAATATCGACTACTCTCTGCATGTAACAACAATCTCATATTCTTCACATGTCTGTGCTATGGGGTAGGGTGGCTAGACGGAAGCCCTTTATCACAAAAATCATCTAAGCCCAACTCAATCAAACCATGTGGCAAATGTGTTACAGTCTGATGAGACCAATTCCAAAAAGTATAATAATTCCATAATTCCAAAAGGTATGCTTGGTGCAAAAAAAAGCACATCAACAAAAGATACCCACGTTGAAGTATGGTGGTGGTAGCATTATGCTTTAGGGCGGCTTTTCTTCAGCCAGAAATGGGCCTTTTATCAAGGTGGAGAGAATCACGAATAGCTACAAATACCTGACAATTTTAGTGCAAAACATTCAGGTGTTTGCTGGTAGGCTGACGATTAAAGTGAATTTCACTTTCAGCATGACAATGACCCAAAGCATTCATCCAATTGAACAAAGGAATAGCTTAACCAAAAGAAGATCTATGTTTTTGAATGCCCTAGCCAGAGCCCAGACCTAAATCCAACTGAAAATCTGTGGGGTGACCTGAAGCGAGCTGTGCACAGGATATGCCCTCACAATTTGACAGATTTAGAATGTTTTTGCAAGAAAGAGGGGAAATTTATTGCCAAGTCAAGATGTGCCACGCTGATAGACTTCTACCCAAAAAGAGTGAGTGGTGTAATAAAATCAAATGGTACAACAAAGTATTAGGTTAGGGGTGTGCACACTTATGCAACTAAGTTAGTTTTTTATTTTTCCCTAAAATGTTTCTGATGTATTTCACTTAATTTTTCTATGTTGTAATTTCACATTGTGGGTGGAAAAAGTTCTGACGATTTATCTTGGTTTCAAATTTGTCAATCACAAAAAACTGCCATTTTAACAGGGGTGTGTAGACTTTTTACATCCATTGTACATGTGTAGCTCACGCATTCCATAGGATAATATTTATTCATATGGATATGCTTTGTGGCATATAAAGCTTGCATGAGGGAGCGCAGTAATTCAGCAGCAATCTGCTAAGCCACCTTATTAGGGCAGTGGTGTTACCATGGCAATGCAGCACATTTAGAAAGAGAGTGGGATGTGACAAGATGGATGAGAGGGAGGGATAACTCTGTTTTCAAAGATATGTGAAGGGATAGCAGGTGGAACTAAAAGAGGCAAGGTTGAGATATTATAATTTAGACAGGATTAGATTGAACACTCCTCCCCCTCCTCCACCTTCACCAAACGTGCATTTCCTAATGCCTCCCCTTGAACCAAGCATTGGTGAATTGAGGTCTGGTTACATCCCGAATCGACCAATGCATGTTATGTAACCCCCTGAACACTTGTTGGAATACGTCGGGGAGCCGGACCAACGCTCCCACCCCATCACGTGGCATTGGTCCTGGAAATGCCCAGGCTCACAGCAACGCCAGCACACCGGCTCAGGCATTACCTGGATTCACCAGCCTGGGGGAGAGAGGAGACAGACACATAGGGAGATAGAGAGAAAGCAAGGGTTCGGGCATGGGTTTTGGGGAAATTGGCCACCATCTCACAGGGACGTGGGAAGGAGGAGGAGAGACACGAGGGTGAGAGACAGAGAGAGGAAGAAGGGAGGGGCACGCCTGCCCTCATTTTCTCACACACACACGGGTCTGTGCTGGTGGCTCTCTGTCTCTCGAGGCGTGTGTCTCTCTTCCTCTTATCCTCACCTCATCTCACTTCAACACAGAAGATTCATTAAGAGAATTCCCCACAGGCATGCACTCCTTACCACTTACCTTCTCCGGCTCCACTATCCATTCACAAACCGGCGCTTGTGCACGCCCCACCTCCACAATTCCATAAAGTGTCTGATGCAGCTTTGTAAAGTGTGGTCTGCAGTGGTATTGAGTCATACTGGGTTAGGTGCTTGACTAGCCCAGGTAAGCATTGGGAGGCAGCAAGTTGTTGAATATCGGACTCAGGGAAGAAACTGTTGCGGTGTCTGTGGTGGTGGCATGGATGCTTCTGTACCTTCTGCCAGATGGCAGGAGGGTGAAGTAGCAGGCTCAGTTTTGTTATCAGTTGTTTTGGGATGATTGTGTTGAATGCTGAACTGAAAATTATGAACAGCATTATTAGTTCTTATTAAGAACAACATAGTTCTCATATAATCCATTTTGTCCAGATGGGTCAGAGAGGTGGATTATGGCAGATATGGCATTCTCTGTTGAGCAGTTGGGACAGTAGGTGTACTGGAATTGGTCTAGTGTGATGGCAAGACTGTTCTTTATGTGTTTCATGACTAGCTGCTCACAGCACTGCATGATGATAGTTGTGAATACGACAGGCTGGTAGTCATTTAGGCAGGACACAGATGATTTCTTCAGCACATAAATGCTGGTTGACATCTTGAATCACACAGGCATGACTGCTTGGCTCAGAGAAATGTTGAAGATGTTTATGAGCTGATCAGCACATTCCCTGTGCACCCGGCCAGATATGTTGTCAGGACCATCAACTTTCCATGGGTTTACTCTGGACAGTGTCTTCCTGACGTCTGCTGCAGACAAACAAAGTACTTGGTCTGTGTGAGTTGGGGTGGTTTCCCTGCAGGTATGTTGTTCTGTGCTTTGAACCATGCGTAGAAATTGTTCAGTGCATCTGGGAGTAGCCATCACCAAATTCAAATTTTACTTGCAACCATACACAGTACAATGTGTAGTGAAATGCTTTTTTATATCCGAGACATAAAATAGAATTTACAGAAAAAAGTTTTGAAAAAGTATATCAAAAGTATAAACAATATAAGGTAGGATATAAAGATGGGTGGCAGAAGCAGTCTGACTATAATTGTGTATATCTCATACAAAATAGTTTTATATCTTCAAACAAAATACAACATAAAACAAAGGCAACCTGAATGTACACACAATAAAGTGTTTATTTTTTATTTTTATTGAAGCAAAAAATGTTATCCAACACCTATCACCCATGTGAAAAACTAATTGCCCCCTTAAACTTAAACTCTGGTTGTGTTACCTTTAGCAACAATAATGGCAACTAAACGCTTCCGATAACTGGAGATCAGTCTTTCACTTATTTCTAGGACTAGGATTTACTCCTATGCTCTGGATCATTGTCTTGCTGCATAATCCAGTTGCGTTTGAATTTCAGCTTATTTTCACTGACATCCAGTGTTGGGGAGTAGCTAAAAGTAACTAAAAGTACCAACGCTATTACTTAACTACATTTTTCAGTAGCATAACAGTAAAATAAATGGTAAATGGTCTGCACTTATATAGTGCTTTTTTTCCAAAGCAGTTTACACTGTGTCTCACCCATTCACACACACACACACCAATGGTAAATGGTCTGCACTTATATAGCGGTTTTATCCAAAGCGCTTTACACTGTGTCTCATTCACCCATTCACACACACACTCGCACACCCGTGGTAGCAGAGCTGCCATGCAAGGCGCTAACTTGCCATCAGGAACAACTTGGGGTTCAGTGTCTTGCCCAAGGACACTTCGGTATGTGGAGTCATGTGAATTGAACCACCAACCCTACGATTAGTGGACAACCCTCTCTACCACCTGAGCCACAGCCGCCCCCAGTAGCTCTGCTATTTAAAAAATATTGTAGCTTTTCAAGTAACAAGTTACTTTTTCAAATGTGTAGCGATTTAGTGCGACCAGTTGTTACTTTCCTTTGTCCATCTGATGACACGTAGAGCAACCAATCACAGTTAATTACGTGATGTATGGAATAGGTAAATGATAATACCATAATAAATGAACACTGGAGTTTATTCTCTGATACAGAAAATATTACTGGTGCTTTGTTGTTAATAAGCAAAACAACACAATGTTTACATTTACTTACAAATAAAATAAAATTATTCAAGTTTAAATAAGTTTATCAGTGCATGCCAAATGGGTTTATTTTATGTTCTGAATACAAAAGTCTGACTGTGTTCCTCAACATCTTGTTTAAGAGAGCAACAAAGAGAAAAAATTCCTATCTTAACTTATGTATTATTTATTATTATGTCCATGATTCATTAATTAATCAGTGGTGAAAAAACATGATGATAAAAAATTATCGTTGCATGTATTATTATTATTATTATTATTATTATTATTATTATTATTATTATTATTATTATTGGCCTATCGGAAATATTGATTATTCATCCTTATACCACAGCGCTGTTGAATTCTTGATTCTGATCAAGAAGGCTCTAAGGACCCGACCTGAGAGGTCCCCAGGTTATAGGCAGTGGTGCGAGATCTTGGAGTGTCTTGAATGATTTCATCCACCCATGGCTGCTGGTTAGGAAATGTTCTGATGATCATTTGTGGACTGCATCATCCTCCAGTTTCCAGATAAATCCCACAACCACTTCTGTAAACACGTTGATGTCATTGGAGCTACGCCTGAACATGTCCCAGTATGTGTCATCCAGAGCATCCTGCAAAGCAGCCACTGATTGGTCCATCTAGCGTGCAAACTATCTCTCAGCCAGAGCTTCCTGTTTCAGGCTTTATTTATATATGTGCATGAGGAAGATGGCAGCATGGTTCAATTTCCCAAACGGTGGCTGAGGCTGTGCCTTGTAGCTGTCTTTGAATGGAGTGTACTAATGATCTAGTATCCTTTCGCCCCCGGTGGGGCAGGTGATGTGTTGGTGGAAGTTTGGCACAGTACGTTTGAAATTGGCACTGTTAAAGTCCCCCACCACAATGAGCACAACGTTCTGATGATGAGTGTCTGGTCAAGAGTCTGGTGTTGAGTGAGAGGCTCATGTAGTTCACATGAGGCAGTGTCTGTGTCTGTCTGAGGTGGAAAATAAATGATGCTGATTATGACCAAGGTAAATTACAGAGGAAGGTACAAAGGGTGGCATTTGATGGTCAGGAGCTCCAGGCTGGGTGAGCAGGAGCGTGTGAGCGTAACAGTGTTCGTGCTGTCTGACCAGCTGCTGTTTACCATCAGACACACTTCACCTCCCCTTCCCTTACCCGATTCCATTGTTCTGTCAGTGCGGAAAACTGAGAATATCTTGGCCAGCTGGATGGCGTGGTCTGGTACTGCTCGGTTCAACCATGTCTCAGTGAGGCAGAGGAGGTTGCAGTCCCGAATGTTCCTCTGGAACATAACGCTAGCCCTGAGGTTATCAAGCTTGTTCTCCGGAGACTAGCCATTGACCTTTAGCTGGAACTTGGCGTGGGATGTCACATCATCGACCTTTAGCTGGAACTTGGCGTGGGAGGTCGCCTCGTTGACCTCGGACAGGAACTTGGCGTGAGAGGCCGTCTCTTCGACCTCGGACAGAAACTTGGCTTGGGAGGCCGTTTCTTTGATCTTGCACAGGAACTTGTATCGAGAGGTCGTCTCTTCGACCTCTGACAGGAACTTGGCTTGAGAGGTCATCGCTTCGACCTCGGACAGGAACTTGGTGTGAGAGGTTGTCTCTTCATCCTCCGACAGAAACTTGGCTTGGGAGGCCGTCTCTTTGACCTCGCACAGGAACTTGTATTGAGAGGTCGTCTCTTCGACCTCTGACAAGAACTTGGCTTGAGAGGTCATCGCTTCGACCTTGGACAGGAACTTGGCTTGAGAGGTCATCTCTTCGACCTCGGATAGGAACTTTGCTTGAGAGGCCGTCTCTTCGACCTCGGACAGGAACTTGGCTTGAGAGGTCGTCTCTTCGACCTCGGACAGGAACTTGACTTTATGCTGGAGCTTTGGAGATAAGACCGCCTTGTGGGTCTCATGCTGGAGCTCTGGGAATGAGACCGCCTTGTGGGTCTCATGCTGGAGCTCTGGGGATGAGACCAACTCGTGGGTCTTATGCTGGAGCTCTGCAGGTGAGCCCACCTCGTGGGTCTCAGGTTAGAGCCCTGGAAATGAGGTTGCCATGGATCTGGGAGTCCTATAACAGTCCAAGGGGGTAACTGGATCGAATCCAAAGCAGGGACACAATGAACCCGAGCCACTGCCCTTTCTCCGGCTTGGGGTTTGCCAGTGTGGCGTCTTCCTGCTGCATCCATGGTGAGGCGAATTATTCTGTCACGTAATCCACGTAATGGAGGTTAAGACGGATGCAAATGCAGATAAGAGTTTATTTAGAGAGAGACAGGTAGACAAATCCAAAACATGAGACAATAGTGAGGTCAAGAAACAGGCAATGGGTCAGGCGATCGGCAAACAGGCATAAACTGGGCAAGGCAAGAATCAAGAACGGGAAACAAGAAGCAAGATCAACGAATATGAAACAAAATGAGGAACAGGGTAAAAATGCTTGGTATGGTTATAACACTCAATACTTCGCCAAGTTATTGTGTACAAACAGTCTCTTCATACTGTGGTTGTGAGTGCTGTGAATTGGTTGCAGGTGTGCGTGATTAGAATGAATGTGAGTGTTCTATGAATTGCAGACCATGGTGGCCATGTTTGTAGGCCGCAGTGCAGGATGGGAAATGTAGTCACTGGCTTGCTGTGATATGACCGTATTCTTCGTAACTCTTGTGAAATTGTACAGGAAGCTGCTTTTGTAAAAAATAAAAGGCTCTCCAGAAATGGGTTTTGGGTAATGTTATGCCCCATCTTTAAAATATATTACATGTTTGACTACTATTTACTCCAGTAGGTTCAGAATGGTTAAACGTATTACCTCAAACCAAATTGTACAATATTATGCACCTTCTCTTCTATAAAGTGCATGTCTTACTTTGACAAGTTTAACTGTTGCTGGATATTAATGAATTTAATATTCCTACAAGTGTCCCTAATGCCAAAATTCATACAGGTGTCCCTAATATATGTTTAGTCTTATGAGTGTTCTATAACTAAGAAGGAGATTGTTGTACAGTGTTTCCATCTTTGTGAGATAATCCTATTTTCTCCTGTTTGAAGAAACCTTAAGTAAATGAATCTAACTAGTAGGCATAGGTATGCATGATTCATTAGTTACAAGCAGGGGCATTGCCTGACATAATACTGTACTGATTTTGCAAATACAAATGTTAATCTCTATATCAACAACCACAAAAAAAAATTAAAACACAATACAAAAACCAATTGTGAATGTACAGGCCATAAATTATATTGCATTGTCTGTTTGCTTCTTTTCATGGACTCTTTGTGGTGTCTGTTTGTGAAATGCTTGTCTTTTTCTCATGCTGATTTTTTTAATATTACTGTGCCACCGACTTGGCAGCAGTGGGCAAACTAGCAACATGTTGGTTACAGACTAGGATGATTAATGTGGCTATAAAATAGCCATAAATTTTGGGGAAATTTACTGGCTCCTATAGTTGAGTTATATTCTACGTTCTTCTAGGGCTGCACAATTAATCGAATATCGAACGCGATTACAATTTTGACTGCCCACGATTACATGAACATGGTCGACTGCGATATTAACGTTTAAAGTTCGTCCTCCGCTCATAGAAAACTCCGCTGCAGATCAAATTAAGCGCTTCCTAAACTTACAGCCAGTCACCATACAGTGGCGCAGGGATGACATCATTTTGTATGCCAAAACCCAGAAACGGAGTTAACATTTTAGCACTTGATCTGCCAGCTTCGCTTCGTGTTCCAGCGCTTTGCTCAAGGGGAAATCATGAAACTAACATGTTGCTAAATGGCACTACAGAGGTTGTCAGGGACATTAAACATCATCACGCCGAACAGGAAAAAACTTTGCAACTCAGGGCTCTACAGTGCAACCATTTCACTCGCATTTGCGACCAAAAAGTACTTTGTGCGACTGTGAATAAATATTTATTTGCACCGGTGCGAGTGACCTGTTCGAAGTTGTATAATACAATCGGAATAAAAACTACAGGAAGTCCAAAATGCATCTACGCTGTGCAACAGTTACTTTCACACTGCTTTTCATCTCCTCAGTCAACTGAACAAGTGTGTAAATACTACAGAGAAGCCATTATGATGGAGAAACTCTGTACATCATCTGCTTCAACTTCCCGATATCACAAACCGCCATCTTTTATTGATCACGCAGAATGACCTGAACCTGCGACTGTGACCTGCTCGTGTAGCCACAGCG
>JANDJT010000021.1:2112416-2127889 GCA_024331685.1 Stegophilus panzeri | reverse complement strand
GAGACCATTTAGTGCTTTATAGGTTAATAATAGTATTTTATAATCAATGTGAGATTTCACTGGAAGCCAGTGCAGTGAGGGTAAGATCGGGGTGATATGGTCGTGTCTTCTGGTTCTGGTTAGGACTCTAGCAGCTGCATTCTGGACTACAAGACATTCTGCACCATACAAGACAGGATGAGACCACAACCTGGCCAAATCACTCCAGGGTTGTAAATGGACATTAAAGACTCTCTGTCCAGGAGAGGAATTCAGCAAAGTGCGATAAGGATGATCAAGAGCCCTTTTGAACAAATCAGATTTCCCTGTACTGTGTGTGTGCATGTGTGCGTGCCCATGTAGGTGGAGACACACTTCACAGAATATAAAACCAAATTGTGCAAATGCTATTTCTGGAACCTATATGGTACTGTAGAAATCACGACATTGTTTACCTTGAAATAAGGATAGAAATTATACTAAACATGCCTTAAAGAATATTTGGGTTAAATATAAATGCAAACAAGACCTGACCAGTTTGGGTCCAAGTTACTGCCATGATTTGTAAATCCGTTACACACTACGTAAGGAATAACACATGACAAACCATGCTGTTATATGAAATTAATGCTTGCCAGGGTGGTGGGGTGTAGGGGTTGATGTTGCATGACTTGCAAATCAAACGAACCCCTTCGTCCCCTCATCCCACCCCGCCCCTTTTTGCTTTCAAAACAGCCTCAATTCTTCATGGCATGGATTCCACAAGATGTTGGAAACATTCCTTTGTGATTCTGGTCCATGTTGACATGATAACATCATGCAATTCCTGCAGATTATTCTGCAAATCTCCCATTCTGCCACATCACAAAGGTGTTCTGATGGATTCAGATCCAGTGACTGGGAAGACCACTGAAGAACACTCATTATCATGTTCATGAAACCAGATTTAGACAACTTTTGCTTTGTAACATGGATTTATAGCATTATTGTGTTGGAAGCCATTAGATGATGGGTAAATTGTGGCCATGAAGGGATGTGCATGGTCAGCAACAATACTCAAACGATGATTGATTGGTCAACAGGCCCAAAGTATGCCAAGGGCACCAAAGTGTCCAGTTGTGGTGCCCATAGCAGTCTCAGCTTTCTGTTCTTGGCTGACAGAAATGGAACCCAACATGGTCTTCTGCTGTTATAGCCCATCTACCTCAAGGTTTGACGGGTTTTGCTCACCACAGTTGTGCAGAGTGGTTGCGTAAGAAAGAGAACGTGATCCTGCAGTGTGCTGCGTGGTATGCCACTGAGTCAGTCAGCGCTGGCGAGACAAGACCATGTTCACGTTATATACTACGACATAAAATACATCAGTAATACCCCACTCGTGATTTTATTAAGATTTTACGTGTCTTGAAAAAGATGGTTGATGACAAGTGATCAATGGTACTACAGAAAAATCTGTGTTTCGTTCGTTCTTTTCATATTCAATTCAGTATCAAATATCAGAAAATGAAAAAAATGGCTTGTTATTTCTTTATTCATTTACAAACCCAAAAACGAATAACAAGTTGTTTTTCATTCTTTCAATCTCATGCTCAAGTTAAAAATAAGACATTAAAAAATGGGTCAAATGTCAAGTTTCAGTTTAACATTTTTTTCCGGTTGGCTATGACCTGGAAGTTACTTGTTTATTCACGTGCTTGAGAAAGGTCTTTTTTTTTAAAATTATTTATTTTTAAAGGGGGATCAAGAGTTTCGAGCTATTTAAGGGAGCCAAATGTGTAACCCTCAAAGAGGACTGCAGAAATATTAACTGAGGTTAAACCAGTCACTCTTCCTGAAACCACAGTTGTATACGGGCTAAAAGTTGTGTTTTTTTTATAATCCTTTATAATCCTATGAATGTTTTTTGTATTTACACTTTTACATTAAAAAAATTGGCAAAATCAAGTTTAAAGGGACGCTATAATAAAAACATATACTAAAAACCGATTTTAAGAAACTTTTATTATTATTATTATTATTATTATTATTATTATTATTATTTTTAATGATACACAGATTTACAGTGGTTGTCAGGGACATTAAACGCCATCACGCCGAACAGGAAATTCCGTCTACTCCAGCCTCGTTGTGTTTATACTTGCGTTCTTGTAAACTATTCCAACTCAAACTTTGCAACTTGTAGATTTATCAGTTTTTAATATTTTCAGCTTTTGGTTATGTCAGGATCACAAGAAAATTAAGTCGAGATCACGGGACAACAACGAAGAAAAAATAATAATATTGCATGGCCACTTAGGGCTTCTGTAGGATTGAAGGAATTCATTGTGTTTTTGACAAAGGCGATTTACTACTATCACCTCTCAGGAACACAGGACTCCCCACCCCACTCACACCTGTGTTATATCTAAAGATAAAAATTATGTTTTTTTCCAACCACAGCAGACCGGGCCGCTTTAAAGCATCAAAGCCATCGGAGGAAAGAATTAATAGTGCTTACAAAAATATGTTCAGCAATTATTTTTTTATTAAATGTTTAAATTGCAAAGAGTACTTTTTGTTACAGTCTGACAGTAACATAAAAATGGCTTTAAACAATGGGAAAAGAAAGTCTTCTGCTACGGAGAAGTTCGTTAAGGCGATCCCTTATTGCCTTCCAGTCACAGGGTGTAAGGTCATGGAATTTCCTTCCAACCATTTCTGATAATGTTTGCCACAGGTTGCTAGGTATGGCATTTTTCCTCTTGGAGGTAACAAAGTTGACGGAACCTACCCAGTCCTGGTAAATGTTATGTGGGATTAGACTCTTAAACAAAAGTACAGAAAAGCGTTCTGGTCTTGGTTTCCCATCTGGTCCAGCTGAATCTAGGTATAGTCTTTTCTCTTTCTCAGGGACACTCGATTTAAACACACATTGGGTATAATCACTCCTGGGAGAAGAGACCGGTGAACGTGATGTTTTGAAGTAGCGTTTGAGGTTTCTGGCAGTCTCGGAGAGATGGGGGCATTACTGAAGAGTGCTCAGTACCAGATCTCTCAGCAGTTTGTCGGCCAAGAGTGCTATGCCATTCAAGACGGAATGCCCAAATCACAATCACTAATGTGGCCTGGTGAAGAAGGTCCAGCGCGCTGATGAGTAGATGACCATATCTCAAATGATTGCTCACAGTCACTGTAGGTAGCCGAAATCACTGTTAGAACAACTGCAGGATTCTCAGCTGTGGATGAGGACTGATCAACTGTTGGCAAACGGGGTGGATTTGTATTCTTCTCATCCAAATGTTGCTCCAACAAACTAACCGTTGATTCCAATTTAATCAGCCTTCTTGTGAAAGCCAAAATCTGCTCATTGGAGATCCTGACTGTTGCTGAGCTTTGACGGTCAATCAGTACAGTCTGTAGAAGCCAAAACAAATGAACGAATAAATAACAAACAAACAAACACAGAATTGTATGTGGTGCTATCACTTAGCACCATCGTACAGCAATAACGTTCAGATTTCTTTTTAACGAGCCGAGTGAGTTTCTTGTCAGCACTCTACACAGACGAATTGCACATTGGTCAACACTTAAGTATTGCAGCTTCTGAATTAATATTAAAAGCACTCCAGCCATAACAGTGCATGCTGTAATTTCTCTTACCTTTTGTTGCCCACTGAAACAACAATGCTTCTCATTGAGTAAAATGCTTTTGCCTCCATTGCGATGTCACAGACTGCAAATACGTACAAACAAGTTTTTGAAACGTTAGTGGTACTATCACTAACTTTAAAAAAACAACAACAAAAAAAACTTGTAACTGTTGGTACAGTGAAAATAGGTCAGTAAGAAATTATCAGTTGCTCAGTAAGACCCATTATAAAATTGTAAACAATATAGTAACACATTTTTTCCCCTAGGATGAACAATATTTGTTAAATGTTCTGAAGATGGAAAAGGTCAAACTGCATTTGGAATAGGCAGTGATTTCTGTCATTGTAAAATGTTTCAAAACATTCTTTTATTTTTCTATCTACAGTTAAATAAAAGTTAAACTGAAAAATTAAATGGTAGACTATACAACTGCACATATTTCTAGACATTGCTTGATCTAAATATTCTACATAATGAATAAAAATCATAAACATGACACTTGTGAATAAAACAGTTTTATACATAGCTCGACTTAGTAATGCGATTCATCGTCACCTTAAATAATTATTGAACGACAAGTTCGAATCTTGTGGAACCTTTCATATAGGCCAGGCTTTTTTTGTCTGAATTAGCGTAATCAGACCACTTATTTTTCATCTTTACAATGATTCCAACATCATGTAGAAGGACATCTAATAGAAAGGAAGCATCTCCAGTTGTCTAACAGAGTTTTTCATGTGTGATAACAGTGGCAAAGCGCATTATTATTTCAAAAGTAACATATTCCAGTGCCTGATCACCACTTTGTATTTAAATACAAAACAAATGGTAACAAACGTCACTGATGTAGATTTGGTTTTATTGTAATGAATAAATAGACGTAAGGGGGGGAATGCAAATCCACAACCTCTGGCGTTATAATCATATTCTCCAGCCAATCATACAACTAGACTATGCTCACCAGTGGGGAGCACTCCTTACAGTAAGTAAATGTGGGAGCATGTGCCACCTGGTGGATATTCTGGGAAGTGTAACAAATGTATTTAATGCTAAGAAACTGGTCTATCTAGTCCTGCGGCATTCTACTTGATAGGATTCAGGATCCTGCATAAAAAATGCTAATTTTTTTAAGGCCACATCTGTAGTTACTGTAGCCTTTCTGTTAGCTTGATCCAGTCTGGACATTCTCTGTTGACCTCTCTGATCAGTACGGCATTTCCGTCCACAGAACTGTTGCTCAGACTGTTGTGTGTGAAAATCCCAGGAGATCGGCAGTTATAGAAATACTCAAACCAGCCCATCTGGCACTAGCAATCATGTAACAGTCAAAATCACAAAATCAAGATCACATTTTTCCCCATTCTGATGGTTGATGTGAAGATTACCCGAAGTTGCTGGCCTGTATCTGCATGATTTTATGCTTTGCACTGCTGCCACATGATTGGCTGATAGATAGATAATTACATGAATGAGAAGGTGTACTAGTGTTCCCTGTAACATGTTCAACGAGTGTATGTTATAGCCACAATAAACAGTCATTCTCTCACCTGCAGCATGTCATTTTACAGAGAAACCAGAAAGTGTAAACTCCTTTGTTGATAAATTTCGCAGTTTAAGTACCATGATTATTAGAAGCACTTACAACCTGAGACTCATTCCATAAATTTTAAATAAACATCTCCTAAAAAATGGTCACCATATCAATGACAACACATTTTTAAAATTTTGTTTATTATAATTATATATTATAATTTTAGATTATGTGGAATGTCTGCTGTACAAGTCCCTGTGTATGAGCTCTTACTATTAAACAAAAGTGTATTAGAATGAATGCGTTAATATTAACCTATCGCATTCAACTGTGCTGTGTTTTAAAAAAAAAAAAGATTACACCAGGTTTAAAAATGGGTTGTTGTTTAACACAGAGCATTTTATAATCATTGATGTGGTGATGTTTTTTTTTTTTATTTAACATTTATGGAAGTAGTCTCGAGTTGTAAGCACTCTGTCTCCGTTATTTCTGTTTTCTTGGTAAAGTGACTGGCTGCATTCTGTATCTATGTGTGTGTGTGTGTGTATGTGTACATGTGTTAATTTTTTGGCCTTGGTGAAGAAAAAAGGATCAAATGTCCTCACAATGATAAAAAAGCCAAAATATTTGCTTTTGGTTACTGAAGGTAAGGTTAATACACACTTAATGGGTAGACAAGACCTGTGAGGGTTAAGCAAAGATGAAACTATCTCGCATACTTTCTGTGGTTTAGTTTTGGCTGTTAATGGTACAAATACAAAGTACAAATACAAATCCAATGAAATGCATTTAGCATCTAATGAGAAGTGTAAATAGCAATGTAGCATTGAGTGATATAGTGCAAGTAAGGGACAAATGAGGTAAGATGGCAGTAAGGTGTGGTGTGGGCATGACCTTAATTAGCTAAAGGTCATTGTAAATTGAAGGTCCTCACCTGTGTATATAACGTGTGTGTGTATAATGTAAGTGAGAACAGGAACTGTTCCACAACATTAAATCTAACTATAAACTGTTAAAATGAGCAATGTGTCATTCATTAATAAATAAAATATTGTAATTGTTGGCAAACCACTGGGGTATAAGCAGGCTGACACATGGTGAACCTGATTATATTGTTGTGTGACTTTTTTTTCCCTTAATTTGCCCTAGACAAAAAAATAAAAAGTTTTTTTTCTTTCTTTTTTACAGGGCATCACTCTAAAGATGAATGATCTGAACCACTGCATTGTAGCTCGTATTATGCATGGAGGAATGATCCACAGACAAGGTACTGCTGTCTGTCATTACTGTTCCACACAATGGAGGCTACTATTTGAGGGCTTGATGTTTGTTTATAACTACAGTTTCTGCTTTATGATAATGGATTTTTCAGTTTGCACATCATAGGAAGAGAATCTGGATTTATGTTTATTGCATATGTAATTTACAGGAACGCTGCATGTGGGTGATGAAATTCGTGAGATTAATGGCATCAGTGTAGCCAATCAGACGGTGGAGCAGCTTCAAAAAATGCTGGTACGTGGGAAACATACTCAGCAAAAATATAGCCATGGGTAGACTGCTTTATGCAGCTTTGATTAAGAATTAATATGAAGATGGCTTTATTGCTGCTCTTACTTACTCTAGTGTTTAAGAACAAGTGGAAAGGACCTGAACTTTACAAAACATTTTTTCATAATACACAGAGGGAGATGCGTGGGAGTATCACATTCAAGATTGTACCAAGTTATCGCAGCCAGTCCCTGTCTTGTGATGTAAGTGTCCCAATAATAATAATAATAATAATAATAATAATAATAACAATAATAATCATGGGGGTCACACCACCTTGTAGTCATAAAAAAATTGTTGTCACACCTTCATCATTCTCTAAGCTACATACAATGAATAATAATATTTAATAATATGGAGTACCCTATATGCCTCTCTTGTCTCTCTTCTAGACAGTTTAATAAGTGTCTATATTTTTCATTTGCCATATTGATAAATACTTTATCCTCGTACAGAAGGACTTACCAGACCTGACCAGACATTCTCCTGCCAACGGTCATGCCAGTGTCACCAGCTCCATTTTGGCAAGTGATTTATTTAGAGTTCTGTTTCAGTTTGATTGTTATGGAGTATACAGTGGGTTTGGATGTATTCAGACCCCTTCAGGTTTTTTTTTTGCACACTTTGTGTTATAGGTTTAATTTAAAATGGATTAAATCGACTTTTTCCCCATGTAGCTACACACAATAATCTATAGCAGTGAACAAAAACAAGTTTCTAGACATTTTTGCAAAATTAATTAAAAATCTAAAATTTAAATCTATGAATTAGATTTACAACCCCAATTCCAAAAAAAGGTGGGACGCTGTGTAAAATGTAAATAAAAACAGAATGCAATGATTTGCAAATCTCACAAACTCATATGTTATTCACAATAGAACATAGAAAATATCTCAAATGTTTAAACTGAGGAAATGTACCATTTTAAGGAAAAAATAAACGAATTTTGAATTTGATGGCCACAACACGTCGGGGACGGGGCAAGTTGGGACGGGGCAGCCAAAGGCTGGAAAAGTAAGTGTTACTAAAAAGAAACAGCTGGAGAAACTAATTAGGTTAAGTGGCAACAGGTCAGTAACATGATTTGGAATAAAAAGAGTATCTTAGAGAGGCAGAGTCTCTCAGAAGTAAAGATGGGTTGGAATCTGTATGGAAGAATATGTTGCTCTAAAACCTGTATATACCTTTCAGCATTGATGGTGCCTTTCCAGCAAGCTGCCCATTCCATAGGCACTAATGCACCCCCATACCATCAGAGATGCAGGCTTTTGAACTGGGTGCTGATAAAAAAGCCAGATGGTCCCTCTCCTCCTTAGTCCTCTTTAGTTTAGAGGATGCTGTGTCCATGGTTTCCAAAAATAATTAAAAATTTCGATTCACCTGACCACAGAACAGTTTTCCACTTTGCCTCAGTCCATTTAAAATGAGCTTTGACCCAGAGAAGATGACAGCGTTACTAGATCATGTTAACATATTGCTACTTCTTTGCATTATAGAGCTTTAACCAGCATTTGTGGATGGCATGGCAAACTGTGTTCACAGACAATGAGTTCTGGAGGTGTATCTGAGCCCATGCAGTGATTTCCATTACAGAATCATGCATGTTTAATACAGTGCCGGCTGAGGGCCTGAAGATCATGGGCATGCAATATTGATTTTCACCCTTGTCCCTTGCGCACAGAGATTTCTCCAGATTCTTGGAATCTTTTGATGATATTATGTACCGTAGATGATGTGAGATTCATAGTCTTTGCAATTCTATGTTGAGGAACATTACTGAGAAATTGTTCCACTAATTATAGACGCAGTGTTTTTTGCAGATTGGCGAACCTCTGCCCATCTTTACTTCTGAAAGACTCTGCCTGTCTAAGATACTCTTTTTATACCCAATCATGTTACTGACCTGTTGCCAATTAACCTAAAGCTGTTTCTTTTTAGTAACACTTACTTTTCCAGACCTTTTTTTTTTTTTTTTTTTTTTTTGCCCTGTCCCAACATTTTTGACACTTACTCAGTTTAAACATTTGATATGTTTTCTATGTTCTATTGTGAATAACATATTGTTTTATGAGATTTGCAAATCATTGCATTCTGTTTTTATTTACATTTTACCCATCGTCCCAACTTTTTTTGGAATTAGGGTTGTAGTATTTTGTAGTGATTTGTAGAAGCACCTTTGGAAGCAGTTACAGCTTTGAGTCTTCTAGGGTTAGTACAAGAATTGCACACTTGGATTTGGGTTTGGAACTGACATTTTGGTTTGAGATCATAAGATGAATATGAGATGATTTCATTTCCTGATTTTTATATCTAGATGTGTTGTACATCTGAACAACTTACAGCATGGTACCTTTTGTTTGAACCCACGCATTTTTCAAGGGTTCAAAAATATTGTAACATGGGACTGACAGTTGTTCCTTGTTGCCCAGGTATGCCCTGTTAGATCGATTGATTAAACAATTAATAGCTCTGAATGTCTCCTCTTGGTTTGAGTCCTGGGTTTTGTCTGTGAAGGCTGCATTTGTTGTTTAAAAGAATAAACTGTCTATGTCTGTGGGAGCTGTCTATGGGAGAAAAGCAAGCAATTTAAAATCTGAAAAGCCGTTGCACAAGCATTGGGCATTGCCAATACAACAATTTAAAATGTTCTGAAAAAGAAAGAAACCACTGGTGTACTAACAACCAGACATCGAACAGGTTTCCAAGGAAACAGCAGATTACACATATTATTATTATTATTATTATTATTAGGGCCAAGCATCAAAGGTGCGTAGGCACCTATTGTATCTGTTAGTTTTCTTATTATTTAGGGGCCAAGCACCGAAGGTCCATAGGCACCTATTGTATCCGTTAGTTTTTTTCTTATTATTTTTCCCCACAGGGAGTCTATGGCGGCAGCCCTATGAACCGTAAGTAGGAAAATTATGAAATTTGGCACGCTCATAGATATGACCATGAATAGAATCTCTACCAATTATGGGCCCTCTATGACCAACTCTATAGCGCCACCACTAGTTAAATATTCACTATTCAAATGGTTATAATTGTTGAACACTTTGGGCTAGAGAAAAGACATTTAGTTCTTCAGATTACTCTCCTCATGTTGATCACAATCCGTATCTTCCATTAAGACTCCAATTGTCCAATTCTTACCAAAAATGACTGAACAGAACTTATGTTCTGAACAGAAGTTATGTCGCACATTTAACAATGGTGATCCAAAATTGGATCAGAGGCTGTATCTCAGCCATACTCTGATCACTCGTAACGAAACTTGGAAGCCTTCATCAGCACCATGATCTGAGGGTCGATGCCGAATTTGAGAACAGCGCACCTACAGGTCATGAGATTTGAAAAATTTATATTTCTGCTTATAACTTCAATACTTTTTCAGAAAATTATGATTATCTACGGGGGGCACACGGAGGCTTTGTGGTTAGCACGTTCGCCTCACACCTCCAGGGTCGAGGGTTCGATTCCCACCTTGGCCCTGTGTGTGCGGAGTTTGCATGTTCTCCCCGTGCTGCAGGGGTTTTCTCCGGGTACTTCGGCTTCCTCCCCCCCCCAGTCCAAAGACATGCAGGGTAGGCTGATTGGCATGTCCAAAGTATGAATGGGTGTGTGAGTGTGTATGTGATTGTGCCCTGCGATGGATTGGCACCCTGTCCAGGGTGTGCCCAATGCTTCCTGGGATAGGCTCCAGGTTTCCCCGTGACCCTGAAAAGGATAAAGCGGTATAGAAGATGGATGGATGGATGATTTTCTACGGATTCAATGGATCATTGTGAATCTGGTGATACCAAATTTTCCAGGATTGGTCTTAGCGCCTGTCCACCATTTTGAAAGTTGTCATATATTGCAATATCTTTTAAAATATTTAACATATCAGCACAAGATTTCGTAGGGATCATTCATAGCATGTCCGCTATGTACCTGAGAAATTTGAACAAAGCGCCACCTAGTGTTCTAGAGATATAAGGTTTTTTTTTTTTTAAAGTTTTTTTAAACTTACCAAAATTGGCTCAGATGATCAGCGCACAAAAATGACTGAACAGAATTTTAATATTCATATTTGTTCAAAAGTTATGATACAATATCTGTAAACAATCTAACTAATGGTTCTTTTGTGCTCATTCTCACCTTGGAACGTCTCCTCAACAAGAAGACCAGCATGTGTTCTCTGTTAATCACAATGTGATTAACAACAAGCTTCAGTTCTAAAGGTCCTGGGTTCAATTCCTGTCTGGTGCCAGTTCTTAAAAGAAGCTTTAATTTTGTGTCATTTGGTTCCTGACTTTTGTGGCTCAGCATTGCACTTTCAACTTTGAACCTTTCAACCACTTGGCATGCACATAAATGCATCTGTTCTGTTCATTTCCTGCTCAATCTTATTCTCAGCTTTGCTTCTGAACTGATCTTTTATTCATTCATGTACATTCTATTTCTCCTGTTTGTGTTTTTCAGGCTCTGCATTGCACTTGCTGTGACTTTAGTGCTTGGCCCCTTTTAATGCTGCTTGCAGCTTTAATTATTATTATTATTATTGTTATTATTATTATTAAGTTAAAAACACTGCACAAATCGAGCTTAGTGAAAATCTTGGCCACCCAAAGGCACTGTTCCAGTGCTTCTGGGACCAAGGAGAGTAGATTACAATAATTGCCTCTCAATGCTTTTTTCAGGGCCTCTACAATGTACTCATCCATAACTTGGATTTCTTTAGTGGAAAATGGGTAGAGATGGTTGTGAAGGGGCATAGCATCTGCTATGAACTCTATAGCGCAGTCACTGGAATGGTGAGGAGGAAGGCCGCTGGCCTAATTCTTGCTGAACATTTGCTTTAAGTCCTGGTGCTCTGAAGGAATTTCCACCTGGGAGTTAGCCTCAAGGCTTTCAACTGATGGAGAGCAGGGATTTGGAGCCAGTAAGTGCAATAAGATGAGGAACAGTAGGTGATTTCTCTCTGTGCCCAGAAGATCTGTGGTCCATGGGTTTGCAACCAGCACAACAAAATTTGAACCCCAGCACAAATTGAAACTTGTTCATGACTAGGTAGGAACAGGAAGAAAATAAAATTATATATATATAATTTGTGTGTGTATATATATATATATATATATATATATATATGTTAGGTCTCCATAAGGGACCAGGTTGGATTGAGCCACTGTTTTTAGATTTACCTCCAGTCCTAGCTCCTCCCTTTCCCGAACGGGCATCGCCAAAGCCATGGGAAGCACTGCTCTCCATGGTTTGAGGTGGTAAACCTGCCTCTATCAGTTCACCTTACCTCATAGTCGGGTATCACACTGTGTAGTCCACGAAAACTAACACAAAGCAATGCCCTTGTGCAGTCCATTCTGTTTTTTCAAAGGGGACCTCGATTAATGGTAAGTGGTACAATAGCGCTTTTGGGGTGGTCGGTGGATTCACAAGCTGACATTCGTGACATGTACCCCCTTGAACACTCAACGGGAAGAGACAGACACACATAGAGAGAGAGGGGGAGGGAAAGCACATGTTCGGTCAACTGGTTTTGGGGTGGGGATTGGCCCCCATTTCAGTGGTGCATGGAAGGGTGAGGAGGATGGGAAGTATGAGAGCAAGAGAGAGAGAAGGAAGAGGCTTGTCTGCCCCCGATATGCCACCAAGTGGTCCTTTGCCAGGTGGACCTCCTTGTCTAGAGATGCTGGACAGTGGCACTGGACCCATTCCACTATCACCTCCAGTATTTGAACTGCCCCAGCACCATGAGGTCAACTACTTCTTCGGTGTCAAGCCCCTCTGCCAGCAGCCATCTTTGGCAGGTGTCTCGGAGCTGCTGGGCGAATGTGAACAGGCGCCATGCTCACTGAGTGTCAGTGAGCGGAAATGATGACAGTTGCTGTTCGTGGGTGCGGCCGACCTGTTGAAATATTGCCTGCTTCAGGTCCAGGTATTCCAGTAAGTTCAATACCGGGAGCTGTTGAGCTGTGAGCTGGGCTTCCCCAGACAGGAGCGGTATGTCAAGTCAGGTCAAGTGGGTTTTTATTGTCATTCCTCTATATAGCATGTATACATTGGAACAAAATGATAAGGTCGAGTCACGTAGTATAGGTAACTATATTAATGTTTGTGTGGTATGTGTATTTGGGTAGTGCAGCAGTAACATGCAGGTTTAGTAAGCCAAGCCTCAGCTCAGTCTAATGTTTTTTTTTTAAATAAGCAGTTTTTTCCACTGAAGAAAGTTCCTCAAGGTAACGTTAAATGAATTCCATCTTCTCCTTTCTTGCTAATGGAAACTTTTGTTCTTTTCTTAGATTAAAAATTATTTAAAAACTAAACGAAATTAAATCTAATTTAATTTACTTATTTAAAATTCATACATCGGTACCATGTCATTGAATTGAGTTGTATTGTATTGTGAACCAATCAAAATTAAACCAAATATTCAAACATTTTATGTATTAATTTAAATATGTGGCAACATTTATCAATTGTGCTGTTACAGAAAGAGCACATTCACAACATGGTTTACACATCCTGATTATCATGGATACTCAGAGATGGGTAGTAATTTACTTCAGTAACTTTAAAAAAAAAAACTTTTAATAGTTAACTGGCCATACTTATACTTTTACTCAAGTTAATTTGTAATCACAGAAATGTACTTTTACTTCGCTACATTCAGTGCCATTCCTCGGTTACTGTTAAATATTAATGAATATATGTATTATGTATTATTATAACTAGTTTTAATAATTAGTTTAAATGACAAACAATGAGGTAGCGAACCTTGCGATAGACTACAGTGGTCTGACACAACACCCGTTCACGTTTTTAATGTCCTGGAGAGGGGGAAGAAGCAAGTGTGTCAGGACGCGCGCACGCACACACACACATACACACACAGTTATCCATGTAGTCTGAAATTCAGGATTTTTGCCTTGATTTTAATAAGATCAGAAGTAACAAGTAACTTGAATAGTCTTCTCATCGTATACTTTATTACTCTTACTCAAGTAATGATTAATATTATTACTTTTACTTTCCACCACCACGTCTTTATGAACAGTTTATGAACAGTCTTTATGAACAACTGAACAGTTGCTCTATGAGGGTTCAGCTCTACCTGACCAGCTGACCTACATGTTGGAGGTGTGAAAAGGAAGGTGTGAAAGCGTCTTGGTCAAAACAATAGCAGAAATTATCCACACCCAACTCCAAGCACAGGTGCAAATGGCCCATAACCCTAGGCCCACACAAATACAGAGTGTCGAGGCCATTCCACTGAACTATCCAAAAGATATTTCAAATCAAACTGCACATAAAGTTTACAAAAACAAGAGACTGACAGAAAATAGAGACTCTATTTGCAGACCTACATAAGGTTGGCAGCACCAGCAACCTGATTTTTTACATGAATAAACCCCATGCATGGCACAGGGCCATAATTTCAAAGTTTCCCTATGATGAAAGAAAGGGCATCTGTGGGGGTTCATCAACATATGAAAAATGTTGTATGAAAAATGTATGTAAAATGTAAATAAAAACAGAATGCAATGATTTGCAAATCTCACAAACCCATATTTTATTGACAGTAGAACATAGAAAACATATCAAATATTTAAACTGAGGAAATTTACTATTTTAAGGTAATTTTGAATTTGATGGCAGCAACATGTCTCACAAAAGATTGGTGAACCTCTGCCCACAGACTCTGCCTCTCTAAGATATACTTTTTATACCCAAAATTTATACAATGTTATGGACAGTGCTGGAAGGCGAACTGGTACAGCTCAGAGAGCTTACCATCTCTTTATATTAGGGGTGCACAATTAAAGTTCAAAGCGGTCTAGTGACTAACATTTCTCCCCCTAAAGGTCCAAACCATTAAAACGTGAGCTATGATTTGTGGCATATGCCATGCTTGTATATTTATAGCTAATAAACAAAGTACTACATTTCAATGACATTTATTTCACATTTTCAATGCAGACACATTAAACATGAGGTAAAATAAATATGCAGCCTTATCATAAATAAACCTAAGCCTATCACAAATGTTCTCATTTCAAGCAAAACAAGACTGCATCTTCACATAAAATAAAAAAGTGCTTGTTGGGCAGTGAATGCATGGAAGAGGACTCCAGTAGACCAATCATACTGAGCTTTGAGTTTGTTTATTTTGTGTGTCCGCAGACTCAGACCTCAGACCTCAGACTGATGTGGATATGTGTGCTCAAAAGATCTGTGCTTTGTCTCGTAGTGGCGCTTCATGTTGGCACTTCTTATTAGAGCCACGGTCTCTAAGCATATCAGGCAGAGTGGTTGGACACTCACTGCAGGAAGGTTAAAGGCAAAGAAAACATAATAATGCATGGCCGCTTAGGGCTTCCGTAGGATTGGGTTCAGCAACGAAGAAATTCTTTGTGTTTTTGAAGGGGATGAATCCTGCAACTTTTTCGCCAGTTAATTATTGACACGTGGACCCCCCCCCAACTATTATCATCTCTCAGCAGTGCTTCTCTTTGAGTAAAATGCTTTTCCCTCCATTGCGATGTCACAGACTGCAAATACATACAAATAACTTGACCTGGATAGAATTCACATGACCAAGTTTTATGCTTCTGCTCCTCTCTTCAATTTGATGAGCCAAAAGATGATAAGATTACTTAAAGATGATAATTGCTTATAAATTGCCCAGTACATGTGCATGTGAATCTAAAGCTACTCAAGCTACAGTAAGTGAGCATATGCATTTTACTCCCTGGATTGCCCAATTAAACAAACTGCATTCCTT
>JANDJT010000021.1:2085187-2104850 GCA_024331685.1 Stegophilus panzeri | reverse complement strand
ACTTTTTTGCTTCAATAAATAACTATCATTTAAAAACTGTATTTTGTGTTTACTCAGGTTGCCTTTGTTTTATCTTATATTTAGTTTTAATTTCTGAAACAATTTAAAATGAGATATAAACAAAAACAGAAGTCAGGGCAAATAGTTTTTCACAGCACTGTACAACACAATAAACTGCAAAGATTGAAATACTTTCTAAATATGTTCCAATCCCACTGTATATTCTGTAGACTTGTAACTTATTTATAGTTAGAATTAGTGAACCAGTCATTCCTAGCATAAATTTACTATTACTAGAATACTAGTGTACTAATGGATGGAAATGTTATTTTTAGGACTTGCCAGCAACTATCCAACCCAAAGGACGACAGGTGAGCATCTTTAAAATGACCCTTGGTTTACAACATTGGTTGCTCTTTCAGCTACACTTCACCTGAACACCTAAGTGTATGTGGGTTCATGGAATCAGTGTGTTCACACAAGCTCACAAGTGTGACAATACTAGTAAAAGTTCAGCTTCAGATAGTGATGTTAACTAATAAGTCTAACTCCAGGCCTAATCTTGATGGGGTGGTCTCTTTTATCTAGCACACATAGAATCTAGCGTTCTTTGAGTCCAGTCAGTGTCAGCTTTGTTATACTGTGTGTGTGTGTGTGTGTGTGTGTGTGTGTGTGTGTGTGTGTGTCTGTGTGCGTGCGTGCGTGCGTGGGGGTGTGTGTGTGTGTGTGTGTGTTTGTGTGTGTGCGCGCACGCATGTGTGTATGTGCATGATACTTTGAAACCTTAGATCTCCAGACCTGCAATCAAGGATAAAATGTCCATGAAGGTATGTATCTTCAGAGGAGATCTGATTAACGTTGTCTTTCGCACTTGATGTTAATACATTAAACTCTATCTCTTCCCGTTGGCCTTAACCATTTCATTGCTTTTGTTGCCCCCAGTTGCAACAGAGCTGTTTCATAAGGTTTCACTTCTATGGGTGTAGCTTATTATTGTATTTTCTAGTCCCCTATAACAAGAAATGGTCCCTTGCCCATTTTGCTTCCCACCCCCTGCTGCCTTAGTGGTATTATCGATCTCACAATCTGTATGATACAGGCATATGCCTTTGGTCTGGGGCATTGGCTAGGTTATAGAGGATGTGTGCAGGTGTATGTGTGTGTGACAACATGGTGTCATAACCTTTGTTTTAGTGGCTATGGTCCCTATCTTTTGCAACCATCCATCAGTCAGATTCAACAAGACACTTTTTATCTTTGCTTTTTCTGTTCTGTTTAATATCATGTGCTTTTTTCCTCTGCCTATTGTTCTGTTCTCCTTTCCTCTCTTCTAACATTTTTATATCAGTTAACAGCCTGACTGTTAAAATGTCAACTTTTGTCCTTAGATTTTCGTACGTGCACAGTTTGAGTATGATCCCGCCAAAGATGACCTCATCCCATGTAAAGAAGCGGGCGTTCGCTTTCGGGTTGGTGACATAATCCAGATCATCAGTAAGGATGACCACAACTGGTGGCAGGGCAAGCTGGAGAACATGAAGAATGGTACAGCTGGACTCATTCCCTCTCCTGAGCTGCAAGAGTGGTGAGCTTCTTATACTTGTGATGTATTTGATGTGTGACTATTTGTATGAGCACACAGCTACTATGCAAACAGCATTGACATACTTACCTTTTATTAAAATTTATTAGGGGTAGGTCAGAGAGGAAAGATGCCTGACATTTCCATGTCAATGTAAAAGCACATTCACAGATTCAGTTATTATAGTAAACCTATTTGTTTCTTATATGGAGTGTCATGGAAAGTCACACTAATACAGACAAGCTCTGTCAGCTTCTCTCTAATACTTTCCACTATTGTTGTCATTAACTGTGTTTCAAATCACAGATTATGAAATTAACCTTAAATGGATTTATTAATCTAGAACAGGGGTTGGGAACCTATGGTTCGTGAGCCATATATGACTCTTTCAGTGATTGCCTATGGCTAGACCGGGGGGAAAATAAAACAATTACAAATCATGATAGCTAGGGTGCCAATCCAATTAAAACTCTATATATTACATATTTTAAAATATTACATAATTCATAATCGATGCCCGTTTTTCATGTATACACCAATTGTGATGTGGCACAACAAGCTCAAATTTCATTGGACAATGTGAAGCGAAGCAGTAATTTCGTAGTTCTAATTCATTCAAAGATGAAATGGCTAAAAGAAAAAAGGTATCATACTTTAAAGTAAGAATGGACAGGCGAATTTACATTTGTAGAGGACACATTAATGGTAAGTAGTATTCAGTGTACTCTTACGTACATACTACATCTTGTATTAATTTACCATTTGCTGAAGCCATCATAGTTGGTTAAATGAAGTTAGAGTGCCACCTACAGGCCTATTAGATGAAGTGTAGCCTGTTGGGTCAAAAACGCGCAAAATGTGAAATGGCCTTTATTATATTACCACTTTTGATAATTATGCAATAATAGTAAAGATAATAATTATAATAATAATTATATTACATTACATAATTACATTAACTTTTCTTTGGCTCTTTAAAGAAAAAAAATCTTCATAACTTTTTTTGGCTTTCTTGGCTCTGCCAGTCGAAAAGGTTTCTGACCTCTGATCTTGAAGAACCAGGGGTCTCATTTATCTTTATCAACCGTGCAGGCACATAGTTTTGTGTGTGCCTACTGTTTCTAAGCAGAGAATGTGATTTATCGAGTTTTTCTTCATTGTCATGATGTGCAACCATGGGTAAACTGATTATGAGGAACTTCCATCTCACTTATTGCTAATCATATCACCAGTTGTTTGACAGCATAATTATTGACATTGGTGCTCAGAAGGTGCAGACAGGTGACACAGACGAAATGCAAAGTAAATGTGCCAAATCTTCAAGCAATCAAGCATTCATCCCAATCAATCTTTAGACGAAATGTAAAGTAAAATCGTATAAAGGGCACATGTCCTTTATACGATTTTACTTTACATTTCATCTAAAGATTGATTGGGATGAACACTTGATTGCTTGAAGATTTGGCACATTTAACTTTGCTCAGGAAAAGTGTTTTAAGGAAACTCCTTGCTGAGAGTGAAGAGTGTCTTATCAGTTGATCTTATCAATCTTATCAGTCTTATCAGTGCAATTTTAATTGCTCTCAATTCTAGGGTTTTGGGTCTGGAATTTTTTCAACCAAGTACGACCCAAATAATGGCATGTTTCTTATGTGCATTCATATCAATCGCACTGCAGTAACACTTCATGCAAAAGTAGCTCTACTTTACTGTAAGTGAAGTTCATCTTCTTAGACCTTTTAACTAAGTATTACCACAAGCATGCTACTGGGCTTTTTTAAGAGGAAGTTGTTTGCCTCTGGGGGTGTTTCATTGCAAATGAGAGTGGCCGTGCATGAACACAGCAATTTAGAATGTGTGGCCTGTGTCCAGCTGTGTATGCGCACATGATAAATACAAATTTCCTTATGCATACTGACAGTTCTTATGCACATATTTAGAGCTTGTTCTATGCAATAATAAATGAGGCTCCTTTTTTATTGTGTAACGGGGGACAGGGATTACATGTACACAGGGGTTAGACAGACCAAGAAGAGGACACAACAACAAGGAAAATCAAAACAACACCAAAAATAAACCCACACACAAAAAGGACAAAAAAACAAAGAAAAGATAGGAGACAGTATACAACAATTTGAGGTAAGGGGGCCTCAAAATAAGAAATAATTTCACCACGGGTTGCACATTTATCACTAAATTAACAAGGAAAAAATATTTCTGGGGTTGATCGTTATTACGAGGTATCAGTTCCCAAGTATGTAAGCAATGGGGACCAAGTGTCTGAATATTATTTGTTCCTGTTTTTAATGGCTGCTGTGAGTTTTCTAATGTTGAACGTTCTGTTAAGAGTTTAAGCCAATACAGGGAGGATATTTTAGTTGTCAAGGTGGATATTTTAGGATTAGTTAAGTATTTTAGTAGGTGTTTTGGGCATGTCCAATGGGGAGAAGACCCCCTGGCAGGCCAAGGACTAGATGGAGTGATTATATTCCTCATTTGGCCTGGGAGCACCTGGGAATCCTTATGAATTTGCTGGATGAGATGGCTAGGGAGAGGAAGGTCTGGGCTTCTCTGCTTAGACTGCTGCCCCTGTGACCCAGACATGGATAAGTGAAAGAAGATGGTTGGAAAGAGAGAGGGTATTTTAGTACTGTTTTTCAAGTTAGTAATATGACCTTTTTGGCAGTTGTTAATGCTATTATTGGTTGGTATTGTTGGGGTATTTGAAGTTGGTGTTATACCAAATATGGTATAATTCATGAGTGGTGAAATGTGGCCCGTTTAAAATCTTATATTGTATTAACTGAGTCTTAGTATTGGAAGACATCGAGAATATATTATTGAATATGATTTGCCAATTTATTACTGTGTTCTCCCAGGTTGAGATCCAATAACCATTTTTGTTTGGGAAGGATGCTATTTTTCTTGATTTTAGTTTCTTATGGAGATCAGGGAAATGACATTGAAATTTGAGGGAATTTTTTTTTCTTTTCATGACTTCTTTCAGTTTAAGGTATTGGAAAAAACACTGTCAAGGTAAGTTGCAGTATCCTCTGAAAGTATTGGAACAGCAAGGCAAATTCTATTGTTTTCACTATACATTAAAGACATTTGGGTTTGAGTTCAAGATGAATATGAGATCAGAATTTCAGCTTTCATTTCATCATATTTACATCTAAATGTGTTAAACAATTTAGACCATGGCACCTTTTGTTTGAACCCTCACATTTTTGAAGTGATCGAAAATACTGGAACATTTCTTGCTGCCCAGGTGTGCCCTCTTAAATTGATTGTTTAAAGAATTAATAGCGCTAAATGTCTACTCTTGGTTTGAGCCCTAGGTTTTGCCTGTGGAGACTGCATTTGTTATTAAAAGGGATAAACCAACATAAAGAGCAGAGAGATGTCTTTGGGAGAACAGCAAGCCATTTTGAAGCTGAGAAAAGTTGGAAAATCTATCATAGCCTTTGCACAAGCATTGGCATAGCAATACAATAATTTGCAGTGTCCTGAAAAAGAAAGAGATGCCTAACAACCAGACATGGAACAGGTTGGCCAAGGAAAACAACAGCAGTTGATGACAGAAACATTGTGAGAGTTGTGAAGAAAAACTCAAAAAGAGTTAGTGACATCACCAACAACCTTCACAGGGCAGGGGTGAAGGTATAACAATCCACCATTTGAAGAAGACCTCCAGTACAGAAATATAGCAGCCATACTACAACATAAAAACCACCCATGAGCAGTACTAATCAGAAGGCCAGATTGGAATTTGCAAAGAAGTACACAGATGAGCCACAAAAGTTCTGGAACCAAGATTAACCTCTACTAAAGTAACGGAAAGGCCAAAGTGTGTAGAAAGAAAGGATCTGCTCATGATCCACAACAAATCAAGCATCAATCAGTCAAGCATAGTGGAGGTAGTGTCATGGCTTGGGCTTGCATGGCTGCTTCTGGAATGGGCTCACTAATCTTTATTGATGACATAACTAATCTTTATTGATGATGGTAGCAGAAGAATGAATTCAGAAATCTACAGAAATCTGTATTTCAATTTACAGAGAAATGCATAAAATCTAATTGGAAGAAACTTCATCATGCAAGTGGGGTGGGGGGTTTAAGTGGAAGATTTTAGACTGGCCAAGACAATCACCAGATCTTAACCCAGTTGAGCATGCATTTTACCTCCTGAAGAGGAGACTGAAGGGAGAAACCCTCCAAAACAAACTGAAAGAAGCTGCAATACAAACGGGAAATCAATACAAAAAAAAGAAATGCAACAGTTTGGTGTTGTCAGTGATTCATCGGCAAGATGCAGTTATTACAAGCACAGGATATGCAACCAAATATTAAGTGTTATTTAGTTAGTTTACTTTAAGGCTATCTGTTCCTATACTTATGCTCACCTACAAATTGGGTCGTCCGTCACCAAAGGTGGCATATTTTAAGTTGTTTAACACATCTAGATGTAAATATCAGGAAATGAAAGCTGAAATTCTTCTGTATCATCTCTATTAATCTTTTGATCTAAAACCCAAATGTAAAACCCAGTAGAATTGGCCTTGCTGTTCTAATACGTTCAGAGGGTACTGTATATTTCTGTTGTAACTGGTTGAAGGTCATGAACAAGCTGCCATCGATTGGGGGTTCCAAACTCCTCATTCCTCTCTCTTTCCAGGTCAGGTTTTTTTTTTTATTGATCTGGAACATAGGGTTGTGCTATAGTGAGGTCAGAGTGAAAGTGAGTGATTACTTTTTATTATTTTGTTTGCTTTCCACCATGCAGTCAGAGTCATATAAATAGTGTTGCTTTTGTAAGAGGGATGGGTTTTAATGGAATTATCTATAAACAGTAACTCTTTCAAAGGCAAATTTTGGGCTACTGTTTGTTAGAGCTGCACAATTAATCGAATATCGATCGCGATTACGATTTTGACTGCCTACGATTACATGAACATGATCGACTGTGATGTTGACGTTTAAAGTTCGTCCTCCGCTCATAGAAAAATCCGCTGCAGATCAAATCAAGCGCTTCATAAACTCACAGCCAATCACCATACAGTGGCACAGGGATGACGTAATTTTTTAATGCCAAAACCCAGAAACGGAGTTAACATTCTAGTGCTTGATCTGCCAGCTTCGCTTCGTGTTCCAGCGCTTTACGCGAGGGGAAATCATGAAACTCACATGTTGCTAAATGGCACTACAGAGGTTGTCGGGGGCATTAAACATCACTGCTTTTCATCATCTCAGTCAACCAAACAAGAGTGTAAATACTACAGAGAAGCCATTATGATGGAGAAACTCTGTACATCATCTTCTTCAACTTCCCGATCTCACAAACCGCCATCTTTTATTGATCACGCAGAATGACCTGAACCTGCGACTGTGACCTGCTCGTGTAGCCACAGCGGCGTCGGGCGGAGTAAATTAATAATAATGCTAATGCTACAAGGTGGGTTTTAATTCAAACTTCTTTATGAAATAATTTCTCACCAATCATAATCAAGAGCAGCAACTGTTCAGAAGGAGTACGCTGCTGCTCTCCTTTACTCCCTTCACTAACTCTAATACACAGCGTATTCACTTCATTTAAACTCAGGGTTGCCAGATATCACTAGAAGTGTCAACTACAGTTTCCATGTTTTGATTTAATCTCCCAAAAAACACAATATTATCAGCAGACATGGAACACTGTACTGGGGGAACCGATCTAAAAGGAACAACTGATAAACAAACAAAAACTAATAAAATGTAAAGACAGAAAATGTGCTTAGTTATAAATAAATAATTTAATATAAAAATATATTATAATAACTTCATAATATATAAATAAAATGAGAAATAATGTTTAATTACTATGGGTTTCATTTAATATCAATTTGACATTAAGCCTTTATCCTAATATGGATCATGCTTGTGTTAGTCTATTTTTAATTAGGATTCTTTATTGTTTAAGATTTAAAAATAAATATTTTATGCTTCTTTATTTATCAATTAACCAACAGTATTTCTCATTGCCATTATTTTAACTCCATTAACAGTGACCATGAGCAGAGAGCTTACATTTAACTGTTTATGAACTCCTGATTAAAGTTTAAACAAAAAAAGATCGGTATCTGGATCGGTATCTGCCGTAAAAATCCTGATCGGAGCATCCCTAATGAACACCGTTAAACTAAAGCGCTTTGCATCTGGCGGAAAAATGAACTCACCCAAACACATCCTATATGAGATTATTTAGATATATATACACAATATACACAGAGCAGTTCGAGAACTGACTCCAGCCCAGAACCATAACAGTGGAAAATGTCTAATAGTGTAGCTTTAAATATATTTAAGAGGAGCAGACTTCAAAGACTGAACATTGATGTTTATTGTATTTGTTTACAAGGTGGAACAGGTTAACGGTTGTTGTTTTTTTGCATACAGTCTGTAAAATTAACTGAAAATATAAAATTTAGTTTATCAGAAGGTAAATTAATGTGTCATGGCTCACACTATGTTCCTAAATTCTGTTATAATTGTCCCGCTCAAGTTTTCTCATGCCTACTTGTGTGTTATATTGTGGCACATTAACGTTACCATCTCTAAAAAAATAAAATAAAATAAAAAACCTAAACTCCTAAAAGAAATTGTTACTGTAGAGCCCTGAAACTGGTTCAGGTATGCTGTGCACAATTCCAAAAAAAATTAATGAAAAAATGAAGATTCATCCACAGAGTAAATCCGTATTATGGAAAATGTTTTTAAATCAAGTTTGGAAAAGTAGTCGTTAGCGTGGTGATGGTGACGTTGAAGTCGAGCGACCGTGGTGTAGTTTCTTTATAGCATACGGTTAGCTGTTTATTTCTGCCAATATAATTTAGGTTTCAAACCTCATAAAAGTTGTGTTCATTTGTGAAAATTATCTTGATGGAAAAAACGTGTTTTGTTGATCACAGAGCTTATTTTTTGCAATAATCCAAAAGCCTATGGGAAAATCCTATTGGGTTTTTGTCGAGGGAACCAGTGTGATGATAACTTCCGGATTCTGATACAAAATGACGTCATCCCTGCACCACTCTATTGGGTGATTTGGCTGCGTCTCTCCTCCTGTAAACACCGTTATTGCCTTTTCTGCATAGCCATGAATTGTTTTCATTTGGTTGCATATTGTTATATTGGATTGCATATTTTCATTTGGTTGATGGTATTTTTTTTTTTTTTTACTTATCCTATATTTTGGGAACAATTTTATTTATATTTTGCTTTTACGAGATGATATACAGTCAGGTCCATAAGTATTTGGCCAGTTTTTCGCAATTTTGCTTCTGTAGGTGATTTATATAGCATTTTGATCCAGTTCATGAAATATTGCCCAAATAAGAATTTTTAGGGTGGCAAAGACAAAAGGCTAGTACACCTTATCAACCACCTTTTTAGCTTCTAAGGATGAAATTATAGTTGGGGTTGTGGTAGGGGGCAGTTGTGTTGATTACTTTGCGTATTTTCTGAGGAATGCCACCCTTGAAACTGGTCTGATCTGGATGGACTAAGAATGGTATTACAGATTCTAGCAAAAGCCTTAATAAATATTTTTATGTCTGTATTTATTAATGATAAGGGGTGATAGTAGAGAATTTTGTGAGGTCTTTGTTTGGTTTTGGGATAAGTGAGATAAGAACTGTATTCATATGTTGGGGTAATGTCGAGGATTTCAAATATCATTTGTATATATAAAGGTGCAATACATGGCCACAAATGTTTATAAAATTCTTCTGGGTAACCATTTAATCCTGGGTATTTATTATTTGGCGTAGTGCTGTTTGGAGTTCTTTTTCAATTAAATCCCCTTTGAGTGTATCAGACTGAGTTGTAGTTGAGTTGTGGAAAGGTGACGTTGCTCAGAGAGGTACTGATTTCTACTTTTACTTTTACTTTTAATATTCTGGTTTATAAAATTTTGAGTAATAGGATGTAAAGTTATTTTTTATTTCTATTGGATATTTCTTTATTTTGCTTTTAATAGATTTGCTAAGTGTTTCCCTGATTTGTTACCAAATTCAAACTAATTTTGGTGCAGGCTCAGTAAAAATTCAGTTTTTTTTGTTAATAATGTTCTGAAAAGTGAGGGCGAAGGAATTATCAGTAATGAGATAGGAAAATAATCTCATTCTGCAGTCATAATAAAAAAGAAGAAGCAAAATTGGAATCCAATCTACAGGAAGAAATAGAGATTAGGCATTTAGCCTCTCAAACGCCTACCGATGAAATCAAAGACCTTCAAAATGCTCGTGCTCACTTTTCAGAACATTATTAACAAAAAAACTGAATTTTTACTGAGCTTGCACCAAGAACAGTTTGAATTTGGCAATAAATCAGGGAAACACTTAAGCAAAATAAAGAAATATCCAATAGACGAAGATGTTTTTATAAAATTAGACTCCTGATATTAGGCTACATGAGAGGTTTCTTTAATTCCAGTGCTAGCCTTTTAGTTGTAGGGAAATCAGATAATGTTTGTAATATTACTCAGATGAACAAATGTTGCATCCATTTGTCTTGTGTATGTGTTAGAGAAGTTAAAAGCAGTTAAAAGTGACTACTGCACTACATAACTCATCCAAAAGATGAGAGCATTTCAGTAAAATCGTGCAAGCATTTTCTTGAGTGTGTTCATTTGATTGATAAAAGAATTTTGTATTAAACAATATTTGATTTTGAGTATATTAGGTTATATTAAACTGTTGTGTAATAGAGTGTGCACTTTTAAGCAAAAACTTTTAAGCCCACATTCATATTCCACAATATAAGATGCATGGAAGACTATAGAGGATATAGTCTGTTGTGTAGACCATGTTGAGCTGTTTTGTACTGCTAAGATTAATACATTTGTTATCCTAAAATGGACATTTTAGTATTGGGCTGAAAATACTGAAACAAAGGTTACTAGACAATCATAACAAGTATGTTTTATTCTTGTGTACCCTAAAATCCATGACATCATGTCTTCTGGTATTTGTCCAATAGGTGGAATTTATTGGAGATTCCAGATAGCTGAACTATAAAGTTCAGGAATGAAATAATATTAGAATGGGCTAATATGAAGTGGTTTTTAAGATGATTTATATCTTTTTGCACTTCCTGATCCATGTAAAATTATTTTATTAAAATGCAAAATTTTGGGAGAAAAAGAAGTTTTAAAAAAGCATTTAATATATGGCACTACTGTTTTGCACTATACACTCACTATATTGTGTTGACTCCAACAATTTAGTTAGCACATATGAAAAATATGTATATTGTCTCTTCATGCAAGAGGGTATTTAAGGTGTATAAGGTAACTTCGGGTGTATTATGTGTCTCTTAGGCGTGTGGCCTGCTTAGCAATGGAGAAAACCAAGCAGGAGCAGCAGGCCAGTTGTACCTGGTTTGGCAAGAAGAAGAAACAGTACAAAGACAAATACCTAGCTAAGCATAATGCAGGTAGGTCAAGATGAACATAAATAGGCTCATAGCTTCATACCAAATGATTCTTTTGGTAGCTAGAACATTCATGCAGCTGCTCAGTACCACTAATTACATGTGGATATACTGATACAATCAGTAAAAGTATCTATCCAAATCATGGTTTCATATAAGGTAGGTTTCTGTCCAACTTTCATAAGTTCTAAACCAATAAACCAGCAAATGATATAGTATACATGTTTGATTTCATCTGCTACTGTTGCACAGCTATTCTAATGAGTATTCAAACATGTGTCTGCAAAAACAACTGGCCATTAGATACATTCCAAACTGCTCACTAGTGTACTAGTTAGTATAATATATTATTATGGAAAGAAGTGTTAGATTAATGATGCTGTTTAGTAGCCGTAAGAAAGTTTTACTGGTAACTCCGGCAGGGGATCAAGTCCCACCATCACCAAGCTGCCGCTGTTAGGCCCTTGAGCAAGGCCCTTAATCCTCTGTGCTCAAGGTGCGCTGTATTATGGCTGACCCTGTGCTCAGAACCCAATTTCTTAAGAAGCTGGGATATGCGAAGAAAAGAATTACACTCTACTGTAATATTTATTTGACAAAGAAAAGCTTCCTTCTTCTTCTTAGAGTATGTTAATATGCAGTTTGACAAGTAGCCATAATGAAACTTGCTGTACTTGCTGTATATGTACTTGCTGGGTCATTTATTCAATTAATCTGCCATTATGTCTTTGTATACAGTGGGTTTGAAAAGTATTCAGACCTCTAGAGTTTTTGCACGCTTTACTGTGTTATAGATTTAATTTCAAATGGATTAAATGTACTTCTTTTTTTGCCATCAATCTATACAAAGTAACCCAAAATGACAAAAATGATGACTAAAAAATTACTAAAATCTCTCATGTAGCTGAGTATTCAGACCCTTTTCTAAGACACTAGAAATTTAGTTCAGGTGCATCCGGTTTGCTTTGATTTTCTTGAGATGTTTCTAGAACTTGTATGGAGTCCACCTGTGGCAAACTCAATTAATCGGACATGATTTAGAAAGGCACACAGCTGTGTGTAAAAGTTCTATCAATTGAAGGCCAGACCCCAAAAACCAAGCCATGTAATTCAAAGAACTGTCCATAGACCTCTGAAATTAAATTGTGTTGAAACATAGATCTGCACAAGGATATAAAACCATTTCTAAAACTTTGAATGTTCGCAGGAGAACAGTAAGCTCCATCATTTTAAAAGGGAAGAAGTTTGGAACCACCAGGACTCTTCGTAGAGCTGGCCGTTCAGTCAAACACAGTAACTGGGCTACATCTGGCAAAAACCAAGTACTGCCCAGTAATTGGTAATATGATCCCTAAGATGAAGATAATATGATCCCATCATGCTATGGGCTGCCTCTTAGCAGCAGGGACAGGGTGACTGGTCAGAACTGAGGGAAGGATGCTTGTGGCTGAATACAGAGAGATCCTTGAAGAAAACCTGCTCCAGTGCACATGACCTAAGACTTAGGCTTGACAACGTTCACAGCATACAGTCAAGACAATACTGGAGTGGCTTCAGGACAAATCTCTGAATCTCCATGAGTGGCCCAGTCAGAGCCCAGACTTGAACCCTATAGAACATCTTTGGAGAGACATGAAGTTGGCAGTTCACAAATGTTCCCCATCCAGTCTGACTGAGCTTGAGAAGATCTGCCAGAAAGAATAGGAGAAACTGCCCAAATCCACATGTACAAAGCTTATACAGACCCAAGACTCAAAGCTATAATTAGCCGCGTTTCCACCGAAAGTACCCGGAACAATAAACTTTTTTCAAGGGACCATTTGGTTCCTCCAGACCTTTGTTGTCTGCGTTTCCATCGCGATCTAAAGTACTGTGAAGATTAGGCAAATTAGTCTGGTCACGTATGACTGCACGCTACAAGCCCTTCGCGAGGATATGAAGCCTCGAAGTGTGCTACATTCAGACTGAGTATTGACACAAAGTAAACCGATTTTAATGATGTAATAATGTAAAATGTTTACTCACCTCATAAAACATGTAGCAGGCTCTGATTGGAACCTTTGAACAGTAACAAAAGAGTTTAATGCAACTAAACTGCTGGTCTAGTGGTTAGGATTCGGTGCTTTCACTCCTGGGTTCGATTCCCGGTCACAGAACGATTTTTTTTTTTTATCATTGGATAAAGGTTCATGTTTTAAAAACGGACAGTCTATTTTCTGAAATCTGATAACGACACTGGGTGACGACACTGGTCATCAACAACGATGAGCATGGAGGAGATTCAAGCTGTGCTGTTGATTGTGATATATTTGAGAAAACGCTGGAAAAGAGATGAGCAGTGGTAGTAAAGCGAATTCAGAATGCTCGTAATGCTAGACTTAAAGTAAGCAAACGGATTTTATCAGCTATTGCTGAGATTACAGAGACGAACACGTGCGCACAAGCTTCTCTCTGCACTGTTTTCCTGTGTGAACAACGCCCAGCTCGCTTAACTGACTTGATATTTTTAAGTATACTTTTTTCATTGCGGGTTGCCGTTTCCAGTTCCTGCTGTATTTCGTCCTCGGCATAAATACCTAATAAGGCCTGAACCTCGTCGTCAGTCCATCAGTTGTATTTTTTGTGTTGATACAAATCGCAATAAACAACTGTTACTATATGCACTGGAACAGACTTTTAAAAATGGTGGTTGAAAAAAAAATGCTGCGTGCACTTAACCAATCAGCATGTTCACTGCCCAAGTCCCACTCCACAAAGTTTCTGGCTTTTGAAAAAGTACCACTTCCCGAGTAGGGACTTTGCAATGGCTAAATATTTTACCCGAAACTTAATTTAGACCCTGGTCCCTGCGGTGGAGAAAGAGTACCTCCACAGAGTACCTCCAAAAGTTCCTGCGGTGGAAAAGCAGCAATTGTTGCCAAAGATGCTTCTACAAAGTACTGAATAAAGGGTCTGAATATTTATCTAAATAAGAGATTTCAGTTTTTAATTTGTAATAAATTCACAAAAATTTTGAAACACTTGTTTTCGCTTTGTCAATATGATTGTAGACTGATGGCCAAAAAAGTCAATTTAAGCCATTTTAACTTTAATCTATAGCGCACAGTAAAGTTTGCGAAAAATGAAGGGGTCTGAATACTTTCCAAACCTATGTAACCTACACAGTGCATTGCATAAATATTCACCCCATATTTTTTACCATTAAAATCTTTTTTTTTTTTTTTTTTTTTTTTTAAAGGAAGACAAACGCATATTTGTGATATGATTTATCTCTGATATGAGTTGTTAGCTGTCCTGCCTTTATTGTCCCACGTCGAGTATCAATGTGAGTGAACAATATCTTTCTTTTTGGTGCTTTACCGGTATGATGTATCTGGTGTCACATCCTTTCAGTTAACTGTAAAGGTACAGTAACGAAAGGGAGCCCCCTATTTTTGGATGCATGGTACCTACATATACATTGCAAAATATTTTATAAAAAAACATAAAGGTTATGATTGCCTAGTATTCAACCTTATTGCTGTGGAACCCCTAAATTAGTTCTGATGCAACCAGTTTCCATCAGATGTCACATTATTAGTTGAATGAAGTCCACAGGAATCCAATGAATGCCACAGAGTTTAGAATCCTGAAGACAGAGAAGTTATCAAAACAAGTCTGGGACAAGTCTCTGGCAAAGTAGCAATCAGGGTTTGGTAATAATACATATATATTTGAACATCCCACAGAACACCATTAAGGCAATTATCAAAACATGGAAAGAATATGCCACAACTACAGCCTAAAGGAGGTTATGTGCTAAAATTCAGTGACTGGGTAAGGAAGGCATTAGTCAGAGAAGCAACCAAGATGACAATGGTAACTCTGAAGGAGCTGAAAAGATCCACAGCTCAGGTGGGACAAACTGTTCATAGGACAAATCCATAGCCTGGACACTCCACAAACATGGGCTTTATGAAAGCATGATGAGCTATATGTCGAGCAAGTTGTGTTTGCAAACATGTGGGAAATGGTCTTCTGGTCTGGAGATCAAAATTTCAGTAAAAAAAATTTTTGGAAAAAAATTACATTTACATTTATGGCATTTGGCAGACACCCTTATCCAGAGTGACGTACATTTATCTTCTTTTTTTTTTTTTTTTTAAATACAATTGGGCAGTTGAGTGTTAAGGGCCTTGCTCAAGGGCCCAGCAGTGACAGCTTGGTGGTGCTAGAATTTGAACTCATGACCTTCCGATCAGTAGTCCAATGTCTTAACCACTGAGCTACCACTTTATTCTGAAAACACTATCCCTACAGTGAATGGTGGTGGTAACATCATTATTTGTGGCAAATTGGTTGCTTCTCTGACTAATGCCCTCCTTAGCCACTCACTGACTTTTTTAAATAATGGATTTAATAGTGTGCCACTGTGAAGTTTGGGATTTTTTGTAACCAAACCCTGATTGTGCTGTTCGTTTAGATACAGTATGTTCTCTACATAACCATGGGGCCTTCCAGGAAGAGGTGTATTTATATTCAGTTCAACTAACACAATTGCACAAAGTTAGACTCCATTCATCTATTCATGTGATTTCTGATGGCAACTGGCTGTGCCAGAACTAATTTAGGGGTTTCACAGCAAAGGGGTTAAATACTTATGCAATCTCAAATTTTCATCAGTTTTTTTTTATTTGTAACTAATTTAGCTGATTTTACTTCCACTTCAATATTATTGGCATTTTTTTTGTAGATATATGACATATAATCCCAATTAAGTACAGGGGGGTGAATACTTATGCAAACTTTATATATACACACCCACTGGCCACTTTATTAGGAATACCTCATCAGAACTGAGTAGGATCCCCATTTGCTGACAGAACAGCCTCAAATTGTGGCATGGATTCCTCAAGGTTTTGGAAACATTCCTTTGAGATTCTGGTCCATGTAGACATAAACTATGCAGATTTGTTAGCTGCACATTCATACTGTTAAACTCCTGTTCTACTACATCCCAATGGTGCACTATTGGATTCAGATCTGCTGACTGTGGAGGCCAGTGAAGTGCACTGAACTCATTGTAATGTTGATAGTACCAGTTTGATATGACTTGTTCTTTGTGACAAATTGCACATTTTCATACTGGATGTCATTGTAACCATTTTAAGATGGCTAAATGCACGTAGCAGGCAACAACACTGGTATTAAGGGGCCAAATGTGTGCCAAAAAACATTCCCCACACCATTACACTACCAGCAGCAGCATGAAACTATTGACACAAGGTAAGTTAAGTCAAGGATTCATTCTATTAATGCCAAATTATGACCCTACCATCTGCAAGTAGCAGCAGAAATTGAGAATCATCAGACCAGGCAACTTTAACTGTTGAGTTTTGGTGAGCCTATGCGCACTGTAGCCTCAGATTCCTGTTCTTGGCTGACAAGAGTGGAACCTGATGTGGTCTTCTGCTGTTGTAGACCATCTGGCTCAAATTTTAATGTGTTCTGAGATTCTTTTCTGTTCACCACGATTGTAAAGAGTGGTTATTTAAGTTATCATATCCTGGCAGCTCAATCCAGTCTGGCCATTCTCCTCTGATCTCAACAGGGACTTTCTGCCCAGAACTGATTCTTGCTGGATGGTTTTTGTTTTTCACACCATTCTCTGTAAACTCTGGAGCAGGGGTAGCAAACTCATTTGGGGTTGGGGGCCACATTGGACAAAATCTTACAATAAAGGGGCCACATCAATACATCCCATAACTTGTAAATAAAATAGAATTGAACATGTCATTAATAGTATGTGCCTATATAATTTTATATGTGTATTCAAATTTGCAACAGTGGCTGGCCTATTTGTTTGATTACAATAGGCCAAAAACAATAAACATAGTGCAAATAATTTGACATAACCTTTTGTTGACATTGAGTAGAGCTGCCACTTTATAACAACATTATGCTTTTTTTTCCACATGTTGAGGGTATGCCATTAGTGCTAAATCCAAACCTACACTATATGTCCAAAAGTATGTGGACACCATCACACCCATGTGTTGTGGGCCTTCCCCAAACTGTTGCTACAAAGCCACAATTGTTCATGCTGTAGCATTAACATTTCCCTTCGCTGGAACAAAAGGGTCTAAATATGTTTTATCTTGACTATTCCCCTGTGCAAAAAGCAGGCCATAAAGACATGGTTTTGACCAGGTTAATGTGGAAGAACTCGAGTGACCCGAGCCGTGACCTCAGTCCCACTGAACAGTTTTGGGATGAATTGGAACATCAGCTGTGTGCCAGGCCTTCTCATTTGACATCAGTGCCCATCATCACTAATGCTCTTGTGGCTGAATGAGTAAAAATTCTCACAGCCATGTTCCAAAATCTAGTGCAAAGCCTTCCCAGAAGAATGGAGGCTGTTATAACAGCAAATGGGGGTACCAACATTGTGTTAATGCCCATGGTTTTGGAATGGGCAAATATGGGTGTGATGGTCAGGTGTCCACATAATTTAGGCCATATAGTGTAGCTTGTCCAAGGAGCCAACCAAGCAAGTGAAAATATCACTATCAGTAGCTGTGTCTGTCATTGAAATGAGTTCAACAACCTCTTCAGTGATTAACACGGCAAAACTGTGCCGTGAAAACGGCAAAACTGTGCTCTCATCTACTGTGATGGAAAACAAGTGAAAGATTTTACTCTCTCCTTCAACTACCTGTCCAGGTTTTCCACTAAGTGGGTAACTCAGTCTGCTTATATTAGCAAACATACTGTGTATTAGCAAAAGCATGTCAGTTGTCAGGACATACCAGTTCATCTGCCTTCAACATGCTTGTTTTAACGAACTCCACATTAGAAAATGGCTTTGATGCCAATGTGATTTCTTGATCAGTGATAAAACTAGCCTTCGGGGCAGCATCATTCATCTTACTACTACGAGTGAAGACAGACTGTTGCTTTGTGATAGCTGCAATTAGTTTGTTTACCTTGTCTGTCCATAGCTATCCAGTATACTTGTCATACCTTTTGCCATGATTGGTTTCATAGTGACTTCAAATGTTAAATTCTTCAGGCACAGCCACTTGCAGGGAGCAGATTAAACAATGGAGTTTGTGGTTTATTTCTTCATAGAAATATGCCATTGTTCAATTCTCCTGGAACACTCCTGGCTTGGAAACTGTGCCAAACAATGGCAAAAGATAAACTAGTTACTACCTCTATGTGTCAATAAAAGTCAGAGTGGATAAAGCAGGGAATGTATTATAATGTTGTTCCCACATATTTGAGTCATCAGCTCAAGTGGTTGACCAAACCATCATGTGGCCTGTATACAGCTCATGGCCATATACGGCTTGTGTTTTGCACTGCTTCTCTAGAGACTGTTATGCATAAAAATGAGCAGTTTATGAAATACTCAAACCAGCCCATCTGGCACCAACAACCATGCTACAGTCAAAGTCATTGAGAACACATTTTCCCCCATTCTGATGTTTGATGTGAACACTAACTGAGACTCTTGACCTGTATCTGCAAGATTTTAAGCATTGCCCTTTAAATATAAGTGCGCACACACACACACACAGTGGTGCTTGAAAGTTTGTGAACCCTTTAGAAGTTTGTATATTTCTGCATAATTTTGACCTAAAACATCAAGACTGTGTACAAACGGAGGAAATTCAAGACCATTATTATCCTCCCCAGGAGTGGTTAACCAATATAGATCACTCCAAGAGCAAGACGTGTAATAGTCCACAAGGTCACAAAGGAACCCAGGGTAACTTCTAAGCAACTAAAGGCCTCTCTCACATTGGCTAATGTTAATGTTTGAGTCCACCATCAGAAGAACACTGAACAACAATGGTGCGCATGGCAGGGTTGCAAGTCACTGCTCTCCAAAAAGAACATTTCTGCCTGTCTGCATTTGCTAAAGATCATGTGGACAAGCCAGCATCTATTGGAAAAATATCATTTGTTTAACTGGGTTCTCTATGTCTACTTTTAGGACGTCTGAAAATCTGACACTGTTTTAGGTCATATTTATGCAGAAATATATAAAATTCTAAAGAGTTCACAAACTTTCAAGCACTACTTTATGTGTATATACAGGTGCATCTCAAAAATTTCGAATATCATGGAAAAAAATTATTTATTTATTTTTTTAAGTTTGTTTTTTTTTTAAAGTGGAACTTTGATATATTCTAGATTCATTACACATAAAGTGAAATATTTCAAGTCTTTTTTATTTTAATCTTGATTATTACGGCTTACAGCTCATGGAACTCAAAAATCCAGTATCTCAAAATATTAGAATAAAGAATTTACAATACAGAAATATCGACCTTCTGAAAAGTATGTTAATTTATGCACTCAATGCTTGGTCGGGGCTTTAATCCTTTTGCACAAATTACTGTATCAGTGCGACATGGCATGGGGGCAATCAGCCTGTGGCACTGCTGAGGTGTTATGGAAGCCAAGGTTGCTTTGATAACGGCCTTCAGCTCGTCTGTATTGTTGGGTCTGGGGTCTCTCATAGATTCTCTTTGGGGTTCAGGTCAGTCGAGTTGGCTGGCCAATCAAGCACAGTAATACCATGGTCAGCAAACCAGTTACTAGTAGTTTTGGCACTGTGGGCAG
>JANDJT010000021.1:2065417-2081422 GCA_024331685.1 Stegophilus panzeri | reverse complement strand
TTTCAGTAATATAGCTAAGTAGGAGGGTTTCAGTTACCAGCATTTATATTAAAACATGGATTCCATGTCTGCAAAACCAACATTTTAAATGAAATATAAATAACTAATTGATATTGAATCGACTCAAATTGAAAACCATATAAATAAGAATTGAATCAAATCACCAGATTGGTCACAATACCCAACCCTAATAAAAACAAATTACAAAAGGAAAGGAATTTAATTGAGGAAGATTGAGTGAAGGTGGGCTGAGATGAATAATAGACAAAGATTTATAATAGCTAAATACAAGCCCTTAAATATAATCTACAATCCCCTGTTTTTTCTCTATGAAGGTTGAGTGACATATTGCCACAAATGATCAAGTACAATGTAAACAGCAAAATTCTTCATCCAGCGGTTTGAGTCTTCTGCCCATTTTCTGCTACAGTGAACCATGAGATTTATTTGTTTTTATGTATTTTCTACACATTCTTGTTTTGGACACTACCCCCGATGGCACACATTCACATTATGTTGGCAGACTAGTGTGAACACTGATGCATTCCACCACAAATGCCTTCAGATTTGTGGCTGCAGCCATAAACAGTGGTGCTTGAAAGTTTGCGAACCCTTTAGAATTTTCTATATTTCTGCATAAATATGACCTTAAACATCATCAGATTTTCACACCAGTCCTAAAAGTAGACAAATAGAACCCAATTAAACAACTGAGAAGAAAATATTATACTTGATCATTTATTTATTGAGGAAAATGATCCAATATTACATATCTGTGAGTGGCAAAAGTATGTGAACCTCTAGGATTAGCACTTAATTTGAAGGTGAAATTAGAGTCTGGAGTTTTCAATAAGATGACAATCAGGTGTGATTGAGCACCCTGTTTTATTTAAAGAACAGGGATCTATCAAAGTCTGATCTTCACGACACATGTTTGTGGAAGTGTATCATGGCATGAACAAAGGAGATTTCTGAGGACCTCAGAAAAAGGGTTGTTGAGGCACATCAGGCTGGAAAAGGTTACAAAACCATCTCTAAAAAGTTTGGACTCCACCAATCCACAGTCTGACAGATTGCATACAAATGGAGGAAATTCAAGACCACTGTTTCTCTACCCTGGAGTGATCAACCAACATAGATCACTACAAAGAAGCCTCAGTAACTTCTAAGCAACTAAAGGCCTCTCTCACATTGGCTAATGTTAAAGTGAAAGTGGGGAATACAGCAAGACAACGACCTTGCACATGTCACTCTATGAAAGAATGTTTAAAGAAGAATAAATAAGGTCAAAGTCCTGACCTTAATCCAATAAAAATGTTGTGGAAAGACCTGAAGCAAGCAGTTCATGTGATGAAACCCACCAACATCCCAGAGTTGAAGCTGTTCTGTACTGAAGAATGGGCTAAAATTCCTCCCAAGCTGTTGTCCAGGACTGATCAACAGTTACCAGAAATGTTTAGCTGCAGTTATTGCTGTACAAGGGGGTCACACCAGATACTGAAAGCAAAGGTTCACATACTTTTGCCACTCACAGATATGTAATATTAGATAATTTTCCTCAATAAATAAATAAACAAGTATAATATTTTTTTTCATTTCTTTAATTGGGTTTTCTTTATCTGTTTTAAGACGTGTGTGAAAATCTGATTGCTTTAGGGTCATATTTATGCAGAAATATAGAAAATTCTAAAGGGTTCATAAACTTTCAAGCACCACTGTATATCAGGACTCTAATGGGTTTTCCCTCAATCTTGCCCAGACACAACCAGACCTCCTAAAAAGGATGAGGAAAATGGCAAGAATTACTACTTTGTGTCACATGACCAGATGATGCAGGACATCTCAAACAATGAGTACCTGGAGTACGGGAGCCATGAGGATGCTATGTATGGCACACGTCTGGAGACCATCCGAAAGATACACGAGCTGGGCATGATCTCCATCCTGGATGTAGAGCCGCAGGTACCAGACAAATCCTTTTCTGACTAATTGTTCTGATATTGTGTTGCTTTGGTTAGTAATGTGTTACTGATAATTCTCCGGTTTTTGACAGGCACTGAAAGTTTTGCGGACAGCTGAATTTGCTCCCTATGTCATTTTTATCGCTGCACCTACTGTCACCCCTGGTATGAATGAGGTGAGCACTGTTTTCCTCCAATACACATAACCAAAAAATATTTCTTTCTCGCACTTAGCACATACAACCCATTGCTCAAGTTTAAGCTTGTTTCCCCTCCTTCCTTTTAATTTAATTTCAATCATGACTTCTGCCTGCCTTCAACAGGATTGATTACTTTTATGATAATACGATCTAGTCTTTCTAGCCTCACGACATTCTGTACTTGCTTGTGGCTCAATGCATGCTGCATGTGTCAGTCATTTTGCATGTTGTTTCTATGTGACTCTTTTCTTTGGCATTTCCTGTCATTGCACTCAGCTCCCAAGGTGGTGCAGAAAACTGCCTGTAAGTACATGTATAGGCTGTGTGTCTATACGAGTGTTTAGAATTGTGTTTCTATAAGCCAGGTGTTTTCAAGCTTATGCACAAAGTGCCGGTGTGGTTTTAGGCTTTTATTCCAGCCAAATAAGAGGCACTGGTGACTAATATGAACCGATTAACTAAGTGGAATCAAATATAGCTCCTGCTTGCTTGGAACGAAAGCCTGCAGCCACACTGGCCCTTTGAGGATAAGATTGAAGACCCCTGCTATAAGCCGTCAATACAGATCAGTTATGGCTTGTATATGTAATGTTTACAGTTGAGCACAAAAGTTTGCACAGCCATAGGACATAATGAAAAAGGCAATTATAATTCCTGCCTCCTGAGTGGCACAACAGAAAAAGGTTTGCCCTGTCCTCCAGAGAGGATAATGTGTGTGTTTTACATCTAAATTTGTAAATATATTTCTGTTGTTTTTTAAAATTTGAATGTAATTTTTATTTGTGTTTATTTTCTTAGATGTTGTAAAATAAATGTGCATATTCTTTTTTTCCATTCAAGAACCATTTGCAATATTTTGTCCTCAACTGTAATGCAATCTGTTTACATTTTACCCAGCACACAGTTCTTGTGTAGAATTCTCCAACTAACTAGCTTGTTTTTTATTCACTTGTCTGTTCCTTAGCCTCTAACCTAACTCTTAGATTAGCATCTCCCCTCGGCAGGTGCTGATTTATTGTGTTTGGCAATTAATGACAATTTATATTTATCCTGAGTGACTATCTTTTTATCATGATACAGGCATACTCTGCTTGTTATAGTAGCATGCTACAGAACTCCATATACCTGTAAGGGCTGGCTAATGTTAGCATTTTAGTATTTAGTTTTTGCCCATTTGGTAAAAAGCGCTGAACCCAAGTTCTAGCAAAATTTTACTCACAATTGGTTCGTTATGAATAATGATGACTAGATTTCACTTATCCTGAGTGACAAAATGTTACCCAGGTGCTCTACTTGTTACAGCAACTATCACTGGAACTCTCTGTCTGTTTGGGCAATGTTAGCATTTTAGCATTTAGCTTTTGTCCACTTGGCCATTCAAGTGATTGAAATCCAAGTTATAGCACTAAAAGATGCTAAATTCAGCTCATAATGATTTATGACAATTTTATTTATTACTTATTCTGAGTGACATCATAATGATGTTACTGAAGTACTCTGCTTGTTGCAATAGACCGTTTGGCTCATTATGATTAATGACTATTATATATCCATATCCTGAGTGACCTATCATGTTACACAGTCCAACACTAAAACTAAAAGAAAGTCTTTTGCGTGTTACTCATTAAACTCTTGGCTCACTCTGATTCTTCTTCCCCTCCTCTCCTACATCAGGATGAGTCTCTGCAAAGGCTGCAGAAAGAATCTGAGGCCCTGCAGAAGTCCTATGCTCACTACTTTGATATGACCATCATCAACAATGAGATCGATGAAACCATCCGGCTACTGGAGGAAGCCATTGATGTAGTGTCTACCAACGCTCAGTGGGTGCCTGTGTCCTGGGTCTACTAGCATCCTCTATAGACCACAGTGTTACACTAGTGTGGCCCAGGCTAATCCTCTTAGTAAAAAAAAAAAAGAACCACACACATTCATCTCTAACAGACTTACAAACCACTAGTCCATGTGTTGATATCATCAAGACCCTCCTGTGGGACTGCAAAAGCATAGAGCTGTACATATCTAAACATATAAATATATAAATATTAATATAAAAAGAATAAATATGGCCCTGTACTTATAGCTAGGGATTGGACATTTTGTACTTTGCTTTTTGATTGAAAGAGACAGCATCTCAGAGCAATGATGAGCACAGTAAGGTGGTCGGTGATTGGTTGGGGGTGTTGGGTGACATGAGGGTTTGAGAGGAAGTGTCCATACACAGAATTTAATACTTGGGCACAGCCTGATTGGGTAGAGGAGAAACCTTTTTCCTTGTTTCACCCCACCCATTCCGCTCAGTTCAATGTCACATTTCCTGGACATGTTCACAGTGGCATGTCCATGGACAGTTGATAAGCACAGTTGGCTTGAGTGCGCCATAATTCTATATTATTTATTTCTCAAAAGGACTGGACTGAACATGCTGGAAGTTTGGTGACTTTAGCCTATGCTGTTCTCACCCTTTCTTGTTTATTCCTCTGTTTGATTAGCACTCTTAATTTGCACAATGGGCTATAGATGGGTGCTCTCTCTCTCTATCTCTCTCTGTCTCCCGCTCTGTTTGTGCTCGCTCGCTCTTGCTCTCTCTCTCTCTCTCTCTCTCTCTTTCTCTCTCTCTCTCTTTCTCATTACCTCTGTCCCTCTCTCTTATTATCTCTCTCCCAATTCCTCCTTGTTTCTTTCCAAGTGAATCATTCATAATGGTTCAAGAGCGCATTTGGTGTTACCAGTATCATACTTCTCTCGTCTCCTGAAAAAACAACAAAAAAGAATATTGTCAAAAAAGATGTTGAGGGAAACAGACACCTATGCACATTCCTGGAATGCTGGTTAACCCTCTGAGTGGACAAAAGTTTTCATGGCCTGTCAAGTGGTGTGTTTGTAAATTTTGTCTTTGAATTTTATTTGTTGTGTGGGTGGGGGGAAGAGAATTTCCTGGACCTGCCATTTGAGAAATGTGTTGTCTTAAGAGTATTATTGTTTTATGCTTATCCCAAGAAGATGAATCCGAGGGGATTTTATTGTGACTACCTGTTACCATGGTACATACATTCTTCTGAAATGAAGAATTGTTGTGTGCATAGACATAAATGAACTGTGTGACAGACTATTCATTTCATATTTCCCTTGTGTAAATTTCTCTGAAAATAAGTTACTCCTCAGTATGGCTTTTGTAAATAGAGTTCCTTTCATGTGTTGGGGAAAAGTAAACTGCCTTTGAATTCATGCAAAATTTGTCATTTTCTGTCTCTTCTTACAGTACTGGCACAAATTGTTTTAACTTGAAAGCAGAGGTTTGTCAGTATAGGATCAATATCATATAGCCTGCCATCGATACCCAGAGATCTAGTATCATATTGAAATATTAATTAATCTACTCGATTGACATATCTGTAAAAAAAAAAAAAAACTTGTAATTTTAGTTTATGCCAGCAGATGGTGACATATTTCTATATATTTCTATATTTGCTGACCTCTGTTCTTACGTGATGGTGTAATTAAACACTTCTTCAGTGTAAAATAAAACGTGGAAGATAGAAACTTGTTAAAAATCAACCTGTGTCACAACGCAATATGACCTACTTTAAAAAATTGGTTTAGATGCTGAGTGTATGATAAAGTATGGAAATGAGAATTTTTTTTCATATTCTATATTTTTGGGTAATCAAATTAAGAAGTTAAAAATGTCATGCTTCCACTGTTCTGTTATATGAAAGCTGTCTATAGCTTAATAATTTAATTGGATAAATGAATGTAACTGATATCTTCCACAAATTCTTCGTAATTTTAACAGTTAACAACGCTGCCGTTGAGTTATAACTGTGAATATCAGCGGTGAAAAAATTTGAGTAATTGTACTTCATTACTATACTTAAGTATTATTTTGGCTTATTTATACTTTACTTGAGTATTGCTTGAATACTTGTTCTCTTATTTAATTATATTCCAAAGAAATAAACATACTTTTACTCCTTACATTTTATTTAGAGCTTCAAAATCTCAATACAAATCTTACAAATCTCAAGTTTCTTCTTCTCTTATACAGTCAATGTCTGTCTGCTATATGTCAATCGATTGGGCCCAGTTTATCATCCAATCATTTCAGTTTAGCATCCAATCAAGCAGTGTAGAAAAAAAGATTAATAAATCTGCTAGAGTAAGCAAAGACTTTTATAAAATGAAGTGTCTCCTTTGCCATCCTAGAAGGCACGACCTCCATCTAATAAATATTTTTAAAAAGCATGTTGTGGTAAGTGTAGCTAATTTGCAAATATTAACTGGCTATATTTATCCAAGTTAGCCTCTTTTCTTTGCTAATGCAAGGTTAGACTAGCATCAATTCCAGTAGCTAATATAAATAGCTAGGCAGCACATCAACTGGTTGCTAATGGTGAATATTGTAAGCAGTGATTAAATGCTTTCATTGATTAAATACTTTCACTTGAGAAATGTTCAACCACCTGTTATGTTTGGCTGGATACTTCCAATATTAATTGAATAACAATATCTGTACTTTCACTTAAGTCTAATTTCTGAGTACTTAGTCCACTCCTAGTGAATGTATATATACATAGTTTTTTATGTATAACATATTTTTATTAAAAGAAAATATGTACCATTTGCCTAATCATATACAGTATTACCCTTCAGAATTTTCTATGTCTGCATAAATATGACCTAATTTTCGCACAAGTCCTAAAAGTAGATAAAGAGAATCCAATTAATTAAATGAGACAAAAAATATTATACTTGGTCATTTATTTACTGAAGAAAATGGTTCAATATCTGTGAGTGACAAAATTATGCAAACCTTTGTTTCCAGTATCTGGTGTGACCCCCTTGTGCAAAAATAACTGCAAATAAAGGTTTCCAGTAAATGTCATGTACATTAACTTGAATTTTAACGTGGAATTTTTATCCCATTCCTGAGTGCAGAACAACTTCAACTCTAGGATGTTGGTGGGTTTCCTCACATGAACTGCGTTCGTCCATTCTTCCACATCATTTCTATTGGATTAAGGTCAGAACTTTGACTTGGCCATTCCAAAACATTAACTTTATTCTTCTTTAACCATTCTTTGGTACTTGTAGAACGACTTGTGTGCTTTAAGACTATCTGTTCCAATATTTTGCTTACCTTAATTTGGGGCAGGTCAGGGGGATTCTACCACCAAAGGTACCAAGGTACATAAGTTGTTTAACACATCTAGATTTAAATATCAGGATATGAAAGTTGAAATTCTGATCTATTGTATCATACTCATCTTTTGTTCTTAAACCCAAATGTCAGTGTATAGAAAAAACAATAGAATTGGTCTTGCCATTCCATTACTTTGGAGGGGACTGTATATATTCAGGATCATAAAATAACTGGACAGGTGTGTGTTATTCCCTAATTATTTCACTTACAAGTAAGTAAATCAACTATTTGGTAAATTCTTAAAAAGAAAGAACAAATGTCTTCCATTTCTGTGGACAGAAACCAGGAGAAAGGAGAACATGAACTTATTAGTTTAGCAGTGTAAGGTGAGAAAGACAGTTGATTGTACATAGTTGCAACAGAGTTGAGTGTAGTGACAGATGGTAAGATCTGAGAGTTGTCCAGGGAGATCACAAGATCTTAATGCATTATCAATGATAATTTGAGTCATCATCATAGAAGTGGTATGAAAACACATTTGAGGATATGACCTCACCAAAAGAGCAGGTATGTAGAGAAAACAGAAGAGGACCCAGAACTGAGCCTTTTGGAACACCAGTATAGAGTGCATGGAGCCAGATATCCCATCCATGTCACCTGATATGACCATCCTTCCAGGTAGGAGGCAAACCATTGTCATACTGTGTCATGAATTCCAAGACTCATGAGGATGGACAAGAGAGTCTTGTGTTTGGCTATGTCGAATACTGCTGAAAGGTCAAGGAGTATGAGTACTGATGACAGTTTAGCTCTTGCATACGTGGATTTGGGCAGTTTCTCCCATTATTCCTGGCAGACCCTCTCAATTTCAATCTGAGCTTTGGCTGGGCCACTCAAGGACATTGAGACTTGTCCTGAAGCCACATATCACAGTTTTTTCAGGGTGGATCATGATCCATGATCTCATCACAATTGTTTTCCATGTTGGTTTTAAAGACTACTTTGCAAGTTACAAATAGAGCAACCAAACGTATCCCTACTGATGAAAATATAGTTCTACAAGGAAACAACCTCAAATAAAAAGAATAACATCTGGCATAAAACCTAATCATGTGGACCAATGGTCCACTGTGGTGACCTCTAATGGGAGCAGCTGAAAAAACAACAGCATACAATACATTAATACATTAGCTCAGTTGGTTAACATTTTCTTTTAACATTTTATAAATAAACTGTTCCTGTTCTGATGCTTTGTTATTTATTGCATTTCTTGCAGTATTTGTTGTACAGCTGAGGACCCGGGGTGTCAGAAAAATATTTGTGGCTCTGTAAGTCATAATGAGGATCTGTTTTTAGAAGTAACTTAAAACCCTACTCTTTGACTGTTTTGGGTATTATGTACTTGGCCAGGTAAAATGTCACAACATTAATTATGTCGTTCCAGCTTTCATAAGAGTGCCTTTTTCAAATGCCTTTGTTACTGTTTGATGTTTCTGCCCAGTTTCTGTGTGTTTGATATCACGGTAGTCGCATTCTCTTTGTTTTAATTGTTCACGATCTAAAATTGTCATATCACCCACCCATATTGTTTGCTTCGGGTTGTTTTCATGCTGAAAGGTGAACCTTTGCTCAAAGATGTGGGAAGTAGTGGTGTTGCGGTAGTAGTGGTGTTGAGCTTCTTTTAACTCAAACTGGAACTGCTATTATAATAACAATAATAATAATAAATAAATTAATTAATTAATAAATAGACTAAACACATTTTAAAATTGAGTAATTTAAGTCATTTGTGAGTTTGTTTGTCAGAGATAGTATTCCTCTTCAACCACAGAGATTAAATTTTTTTGTTATTGTTATTGTTGTTATTAATGAACTACCCAGTGAGCACACACATCTGAAAAAAATACCTGGATGTCTAGAATAAACTGTGTTATATTTTAAACGTCTTATTAGGTCATATGAAGGTCTCAGAGCTTCGCCTGTGTCATGCACTCAAAGATCAAAATCAATGTCAAAAACCTGTGCAAGATTTCCACTGCACCAATCACCTGGCCAACTGAAATTTACCTCAGAAGTTTTATATGTTCGATGTCATGAAATCTGTTTTGTGTTAGATTTTGCCTTTCAAATAATTATATGTAAACAGTTACACAATCTAAGTAAATATTAAATACTCTGTAGCTTACCACGCTAGTGTATGCTAACTAATATAGTATTGCTAACTAGTTTATCTTGCTAATCTAAGCATTTTCGATAAAGCTCTTACTTGTAAAGAACCGTGTTTTACTAATGTTACCATTTGCTTAGTAGTCCAAACTTTAACTTTAGGAGTACATATTCTGAAATATTGTGAGGCATCTCAGGAAGGGAGGTAGCTAGCTAATGATCACGGCCCAATTCAGGTCCTTAGCAGGGTATTTAATATTCTATGCTACATATTTTACACAAAAATTTAACTGGCTCATGTGGATTAAATCATGACTGAGACTGATGGATTGTACACTGATGGCTCGTTCTCTCTTTCTCTATGTTGAGCTATACATGCTACTCCTGAGATACAAGTGATCTTTACCCTTTCTGTTCTCCGGATCTGCTTGATCCATTCTGATGCCCTACCACTCACTGCTGCTGAGGATGTCCCCACATGGACAGCCTAAAGATCAATGAGATTATTGTGGATGGTACCACATAGAAACCATAAAGATTGCTGTGAGTGTTCTTCCTTGGACAGCTTTAGGACTGCAACTGCTACAAAAAATTTTGCACTCCATAATGGTCTCCATCATTGAACAAAATAACTTCAACAAAATAGACTTAAAACAAGTTAAAACTATAATGAATTCAGTAACAACTCTAGAGACTGTTGTGTCTGAAATTCCCAGGAGATCAACAGTTTATAAGATACTCAAACCAGCCCTTCTGGCATCAAGAATCATACCATGGTCAAAATCACTGAGATCACATTTTATCCCCATTCTGATATTGATCTGAATATTTCCTGAAGCTGCTGGCCAGTATTTGCATGATTTTATGTATTGCACTGCTGCCACACAATTGGCTGATTAGGTAACTACGTGAATGAGTAGGTGTACAGGTGTTCCTAAAAGTGCTCAAAGAGCGCATTTATTGGAATAAAAATATAATTCCCAACTAATACTGTTAGGTCAGTAACCCAGCCAACAGGTCCATGTAGGGCCCACATGGGTCCCAAAAGAGCTTGAATCTGGGGCCCATGTGGGCAGCCCAGTTGGGTTCCACAATCTTTTGTTTGCAGTATCTTTTGTTTGCAGATTGCATCGGGCCCAGTTGAGCCACAGAAAAGGTTGAAAAAGGTGGCCTTTTTTTGTAGGCAAAAAAAGTTGGCCACTATGGAATTCCAAACCTGCCAAACTTATAAATACATAAATAAATCTACAAACATATGTAAAAGTTGTAACGATGGGCCAATGGCCTGCGCTATACAAGGAAATAACGCTCCTCATGCGACTGCTGCCAAGGTGCTGAAAGGACAATGCCTTCAACAGCTCGATTGTTTTGGACAGCGCAAGAGCACATGGCTATGAGGCGGGGCAGCAGAAACACACACGGATGGAAGCCACTGATGACAGCAGGCTTTCTCTACCCTTCCGAAGCAGAGGAGAGAGTATAGAAGGGAGTCAGAGCTACAGCCAGGTGAGCTATGTTCCTCCATGCAAGTCGCATGACTTTTTCCTCTCCCTCTCACACAGAAATCAGAGAATCCGACAAGGATTCCCTGGCAGCCGCCTGCAGATCAACAATGCCAAGCTCTTCCACTGGGCTCCCCTGGGTCTTGCCTCTCCTCTGCAGCAAAAAACAAGCACTGAGAAATAAACAAGCACTGAGAAATAAAACAAGCACTTTTTCACCTCACTCCCACCTCCCAGTGTCTATATTCAACCTGCACCAGCTTTAAAAAGCCACAGTAGTGGATAATGCGGGCCTGAGCATGGAACCAGAACCAAGTGGGACCATGGACCCTGTGCTGCAGCGTCTCCTGGAGACCAATCTCCAACAGCAGGCGGTGACCCAGTAGTTGGCCCAAAGCCTAAAAGTGGCCACCGAAGAGCTCCTGTCCTGTCCCGCCAGCTCACAACCACCTCTGTCCCCCTCCCCGACCCCTGCCGAGAAGCCCAGCACCTCCTCCCCAGACTAAAGAAAGAGGATGATGTCGAGGCCTATCTCCTGGCTTTCGAGCACGTCGCTCGCTGGGAAAGATGGGTTGAAGAGGACTGGACTCTCATCCTTGTTCCGCTACTCTTTGAAGAGGCTTAAGCAGCATACTGCGCACTCACCCCAGCCAAAGACTAAGAAATCCTGGTCCAATGTGGTCTGTCCCCCACCAACGTGGCAATGGATTTCCAATGATGGACCTATCGGCCTGAAGCCACCCCTCAGTCACAGATGGACAGCCTGCTGTGGACCACCAAAAGATGGCTGCAGCCTGACCAACATACTGCCACAGAGGTGGTTGAGAGGGTAGCCATGGACCTGTTCTTAAGAGCATTGCCAGCCGAGGAGCAGCTAGCTGTGGGTCTGAGGGCCCCCAAGACCCCCTGAGAGATGACCGAGGCCCTAGAATGTGCCTTGACCACCTTGCCACACACTGCATGCCGCAAACCCGCCCAAAACACCCACCCTAACAGTTAAAATAAACGGACGCTCAGTCACCACTCTTCTGGATTCAGGAAGCACAGTGACCTTGCCCTGACCCACTGCGCTGCCCCAAGAAGTAAAGAAGACAGGGACACAACAGGAAACTGCCATTCATGGGGATGTTAGGGAGGTACCGACAGCAAAGATCAAAATCCAGAGCCAATCGGGGAAATGGTCTCTCCTTATAGGCCTAATCCCTGAGCTACCAGTGCCACTACTCCTGGGGAGGGACTGGCCAGGGTTTCCCCTTGCCCCTGGCCACACAGCCACCAGGACGAAACGATGGCAGAGGAAGTCAACTGCTACAACACAGGTCCAGCAGGCCTGCATGGCCCAGGGAGAAGGAGACGCCACATCTGCCACAAAAGGTGAGAAGCACAACACACTAACTTTGGACGGGAACAGATGGAGGATGACCACCTGAAACACTGCTGGGCCCAGGTGCGGACAATCGAGGGGATAAATCAAAATCCAGAACAAAGACTGCCTACTTCCTGGTACAAGGAGGACTGCTATATTTCTGCACAGAGTGACGTGGGCATCCCTGTGACCTTCTAGTTGTGCCCAAGATCAAGACACAGATCCTCATACACCTGGCCCACACACACCCATTCGGTGGGCACTTGGGGGCAAAGAATACACTGGAGAAGCTGAAGGATCACTTCCTGTGGCCTGGTATGGATGCAGAGGTCCGAATTTTCTGTCAGCATTGCCCCCAGTGCCAGAAAACTGCTCCCCAGAAGCCGCTCTGATGCCCCTCCCCATCATTGGCATCCCCTTCGAAAGAATAGGCATGGACCTCATTGGGCCACTGCCGAAGTCAGCCAGGGGTCATGAGTATATACTCATGAGTATATACAGTTTGGAGTATATACTCATGAGTATATACTCAAAAATCCTTGTGATCATGGTTTACGCCACCGGATACCCAGAGGCAGTGCCACTTCAGAAAGCCACCTCCCACAACATCATCAAGGAACTCATGCTCCTGTTCAGCCATGTGGGGATCCCTAAGGACATCTTGACTGACATAGGTATGCCATTCATGTCAAAACTAATGGTTGATCTGTGCAGGCTGTTGCAGGTGAAGCACCTGAAGACCTCCGTATACCACCCGCAGACGGATGGATTGGTGGAGCGCTTCAACCAAACCCTAAAACGGATGCTGAAAAGGATGGTGGATGAGGAAGGAAGGAACTGGGACCTCCTCCTACCGTACATCCTCTTCGCCATGTGAGAGAGCCCTCAGGCATCCACTGGGTTCATACTGTTCGAGCTGCTCTTTGGATGGCGCCCTTGGGGACTATTAGACGTGCCTCGTGCCTCACTGAGTAGGTACTACCAGGACTCGGTCGGTAACTGATCGCAGGTTGCGTGAGGGAACATAAACCTCAAGGAGAGTGTTGAGGTAGGAGGGTGCTTTTCCAGACAAGGTTCCAGACATGAGAATCAAGTCCTTGAATTTGATGTTGGTAGCTACAGGAAGCCAGTGGAGGGAGATGGAGAGGGGTGTGACATAAGTTCTTTTGGGCTGCATTCTGGATCATCTGAAGGGTTTTGATGGAGCTGGCTGGGAGGCCTGAGAGTAGTGTGTTGCAATAGTCCAGTTTTGAGATAACTAGAGCCTGGACTATTAGCTGTGTGGCCTGATCAGTGAGATAGGGACAGATTTTCTTGATGTTGTACAGAATGAACCTACAGGATTGTGCAGTCGTTGAAATGTGGCCTGTAAAGGTCAAGTTGTCATAGAAAGTCACATGTTTGGCTGTCCTGGTTGTCCTATATGGTGAGGTTGTTTGAGGGGCAGGCAGGAATGACAGGAAGCTCAGTTTTTGCCAAGTTGATCTTAAGGTGGCATTTTCCTGAACTATCTTTACTCCAGCGGCACTGTGGCACAGCAGCTGAACCTGCACAGCAGCTGAACTTGCGCTCTGACCACAGCTTCCTAAATAAAGCTGGGTTATGGGAAGAAAAGAATTTCACTATGCTGTAATGTATATGTGACAAATAAATGTTTCCTTTTTAACTTAAGGCCCAATCTGCATTTATAAATTGAATATTCTATGTACACTGTAGGCTTGACTTCACATGCACGTGAACCCCCAAAATAACAAAACTGTCTCAACATAGACATGTGACATATCAAAACACTCACTGCAGTGTGGACAATTGCATTATGGGTAGTATAGTGACATCACGTGACAGCACATGCATGTTAAAATATACATATAACGTTTACATATATCACCGAAACTATTGTAGATAAAAACAATCGTAACGTTGTGCTGTTGCTAAGTTTTTATTGTATCTTACAAACATTCACGACTAGCTTGTAGCCTGCTAGCATCACCTTACCGCTAGCCTTGTTTGCATTTCACATTTACCTCATTTACTGCTGTTTTAAAGGCGAATATGTCGGTTGTCTCTCCACCTTTGAATGCAGATGAAGACTCGCTCGAGCTGCCCATGGTGGTGTTCGAATTGGAGGCCGTGGAGAAACAGATCTGAGACCTACTCAATAAGCAGGCCCAGCTGCACGAGCGAAGAACTGCGATGGAGACATCTTGTGCTATCGCCTACAAATTCAAGGTAAGCATGCAGCGTGGTACTACTACTCCCACCCCCTCTACGCTGTGTGTTTCTCTGTGCAGGGACCATGGCACCCAGGATGTATCCAGCCCAGGTCTCAGTCACGCCGGCGCCAACACACCATGAACCTTGGGTGTATCAGCAGCGGAAGGTGTGGGCCAGACCCTGGGCGAGGACCTCTCCCCCTCCGGCACCCCCAGTCCTCGAGATCTCAACCAGGAACCGCTTCGCCCCTCTCCGTGAGACCAAACCAAACGCTATGATCATCGGAGACTCCATTGTTCAGAACGTCTGTGTTGCTTCATGTAGGGGTAAGGTGCGCACACATTGTTTCTCTGGTGGTCGTGTCCTTGATGTCACTGTGCAGGTACCCGCGATGCTGAAGAAGGACGAGAGCATCGGAGTGGTTGTGCTACATGCAGGGGTGAACGACATCAGGCTGCGGCAGATGGAAGTCCTGAAGAGGGACTTCGGCAGCCTGATCGAGACTATACGAGGCAGATCGTCCATTATGAAGATCATTATCTCTGGACCTCTCCTCACATACAGACGTGGAGTTGAAAGGTTCAGTAGACTTTTCGCTTTGAATGAGTGGTTAATATCATGGTGCAATGAACAGAATCTGCTCTATGTTAATAACTGGAATCTGTTTTGGGAGCGTCCTAGGTTGTTCCGTGCTGATGGCCTGCACCCCAGCAGACTCAGAGCGGAACTCCTGTCAGACATCTCCAAGACCCTACACACCATGTGACTACCTGCTGTAAGTACAACTTCCAACAACAACAACATCTATCATAATCAATGTTCAATTAATAGTTCAGCACTTGTAATACATTCTATAGAGACTGTGTCTGTTCCCCGAGCTAAACAAATGCATAGAAAATTTGAGAAAGCTTAGTAACCTAATTAATATAAAATTAGATGATATGCAACATAAAATTAGATCATATGCACAGTTTACAATGCACAGCCAGCACCTCTGATCTGAAGCTAGGACTATTAAGTATTAGATCTCTTATGTCTAAGTCACTTATTGTTAATGAAATCATTACTGATCAGGACTTTAACATAATGTGTTTAACGGAAACTTGGATTAAACCAAACGAGTACATAGCACTAAATGAAGCCAGTCCTCCTGGATACAGTTATATACATCAGCCTCGTTTAACTGGCAGAGGAGGAGGTGTTGCACTCATCTATAGTTATAATCTAAGTATCACACAAAAACCAGGTCATAAATTCAACTCTTTTGAAGTTCTTTATACCAGTATAACATATGTAGCCACAAAAAAATAAGTCGATTCTGCTAATTATTATTTGTAGAGCCCCAGGGCCCTATACTGAATTCTTTAGTGAATTTTCAGATTTTATCTCAAACCTGGCTGTTTCTCTAGATAAAGCATTAATCGTTGGTGATTTTAATATTCATTTTGATAAC
>JANDJT010000021.1:1997381-2015966 GCA_024331685.1 Stegophilus panzeri | reverse complement strand
CAGATATTAAATGAAAACCTGACTGCCTCTGCCAGAAAGCTTAATATGGGCCGTGGTTGGATCTTCCAGCAGGACAATGATCCAAAACATACATAACAATCAACACAAAAATGGTTTACTGACCCCAAAATCAAGGTCCTGCCATGGCCATCCCACTCCCCTGTCTTGAAACTTAAGAGGAGTGTCCACCAGCGTGGACCATGAAATTTGAAGGATGTGGAGATTCTGTATGGAGGAATAGCCTCAGATCCTTTGTCATGTATTCTCCAACCTCATCAGGCATTATAGGAGAAGACTCAGATCTGTTATTTTGGCAAATGGAGGTAGCACAAAGTATTGACTAAAATAATTGTTGCACACCTATATTCAACAAAAATATATTTTTTTGGATAAACCTGTGGTTTTTTTTTGTTAGATATCCATGAGACCACAGACTGATCAAATGAACCATTATAATGGCAGCTACAGGTATCAAGCATTATATTCATAATTGTTTATTTGCACAATATAATAAAATTTTATTTACTTTAAACATTTACTAGTTGTATCACTGCCAGTTCTTAAAATATCACATGAGCACATGACATAAACATGGGAACATAGAAAATACAACCCACTAGAAACTTATGAAAACCTCACTTAATTTATGTCCGGATGTCAGTTTTATTGCTGAGGGAAAAAAAATCATTACAGATGTGCCCTTGATAAACAAATTAAATTTGAACAGGGCTTAGATGTATGTAAAATTTTGCCATCAATTACAGTCATGGGGAGAAAAACACATCCTCCATCAATTCTATGTTTATGTTTTAGGGCCTAAATAACAATTGTGTGGTCCTCAAAATTAGATCCTTGTCCTGTTGCAAGATCCAATTTAGGCCCAGCTTAAGCTGCTGGACAGATGGCCTCAGAGTTCATCGTTGTCTCAATGATTGTAAGTTTCCTGTTACTGCAAAACAAGCCCAAATTATCACCCCTCCACAACCATGCTTGATATTTGGTATGAGATGTTGTTATACGCTGTGTTTGTGCATGATGACCAAACAACTCCACCTGGGTCTCATCAGTCGAAAGTTTTGCAAATATGAATTGTGCTGCCATATTCTTTTTGGAGAGAAGGGGCTTTTTCACAAGTCATCCTTCAATTAAAGCCATACATGTTGTTGCCTTTTTCCTGATTGTGCTGTCATGAAAATAAACATTCCATGTGCTTACAGAGGTCTGTAGCTCATATGATGTAGCTCTTGAGTTTTTCTTTATCTCTCTGAGCATTAAATGTTCTGACCTTGGACTGAATTTACTCACTCCTGGGAAGATTGTCAGTTGTCTTGAAGGCCCTCCATTTAAACAATCCTAAACAATCCTACTCACTGTAGAATGGTGAATTTCAAATTTATTGGAGATAGCCTTATAACCCTCAGATTGATGAGCTGCAACAATTGCTTCTCTGATGTCATGGATGATGACCTTTCTTCTTGGCATGATATAGACACAAACCTGAGTGCTACAGAACACTCCAGTGCTCCAAACTGCTAAAAGTTAAGGTTTTATAGAGATAGTCACACTTCTTGTGCTTGATTAGCTAATCTTGTGCATTTCATTAGTAAGACCTGGCTGCTAATTACTCTCTTAATGATTGTGGAAGTTGGGAGGGTGTGCTTATTTTTTCCCACCTGGTTTCAGAATTTTGAAGTTGGTGAGGATCATACAATTGTTATATAGGTCCTGATTAATAAAAACATAGAAATGAAGGAGGGTGTACTTTCTTTTTTCTTGACTGTATACTATCTTTTTCTATTAATGATAGTTTTATTAACAAGCACTTCTTTCTTCAGGTGACCATTTTCTTGCACTTCCTGTGGGTGGGGCCACTGCAAGCTGTAGCTGTAGTTTGCCTTCTGTGGCAGGAGATTGGACCTTCGTGCTTGGCGGGTATGGCAGTGCTCATATTTCTGCTGCCACTGCAATCCCTGTTTGGAAAACTTTTCTCTAAATTCAGGTGTGTAAACACACAAACACCTGTTCCACGTGGGTGAGTTTTGGGGAAAATTGATCAAATATTAGTATTAGTTTTATTATAGATTAGACTGGAAGGTTATGTATGTAATTCTGGTTTTACAACTGCATGAAGGACTTCCAGGTCAGCTGGTTCATATGATTACATATGTTCCCTACAAAGTATTGGAATGGCAAGGTCAGTTCTTTTGTTTTTCCTATACACTGATTACATTTGAGTTTAAGATCAAAAGATGAGTATGAAACGATGGATCAGAATTTCAGCTTTTGTTTCCTGATATTTCCTGATGTACCTACGTCTAGATGCATTAAGCAACTTAGAACATGGAGCTTTTGGTGGCAGATCACTCAATTTATATAAAAACCCTAAGTGCAAATGTTAAATATAAATATGAATCCTAAATCTTATAGCTAAATATAAATCTAAATGTTAAATATAAACTTTATAAAAATTAAATTAAAAAATTATTTAAATCTAAATGTCAAATCTAAATATATATCTAAATGTTGTAGCAACTCAGTGCTGCAAGAGGAAGAGCAGAGACACACAGGAAACCAGGATGACAAAAACTGGGTGTTTATTTAGTTGCTTGACGTGGATTGGTATAGGAGTGGGGGAGTGAAAAGGCCAAGTCGTGGAATGTGAGGCTGAGCAGAGGCACGACTTGATCCAGGCAGTGATCTCATCAGCTGGAAGGCAGTGACTTGGTGGGAGTCAGCCAGGGAGCACTGTCGTCCTCATAATTTTCGTTGTCTGTGGGGGACAAAGAAATAGGCATCAGCATAACAGTATGCAGAGAACGCACTCACATGGCTTTCTCTGAGGGCCCCCTTTTATAATCTCCCGGTGGGTAGAGAGCTACCACTACAATAATTTTCTTCCAGCTGTGTGTAATTCTGCCGCCCCGCCACGCACTGCCATGCTGTCCAAAACAAAGGGGGTGCTGAAGCAGAGCTGTCCTTTCAGCACCATTTCAGCGGCGGTGTGAGGAGTGATAATCCTTTGATGTGCGTGGGCTCTTGCTCCACCGTCACAATGTTAAATATAAATGTTGAGCTAAACATTTAGAGAACATGCAAATTTATACTGCCCCTTGCCTGTCTTAACTGATGACGCTAAACCAGTGCGACAGGTAGCAGAAATGCTCATTCAGGATTAATCATTCCTATCTACTCTTTTAAAGACTTTATCATCCACAATTTTTATTGGACATTGTTTGAAACGATCTTACAGCATGACTATTATGATTGTTCTCTCTTCAAAGGACCCTCCAAATGTATCACTTATGCTGTTTGGAATGCAGGTCACTCATTAAATTGTTAAATGGCTAGTCTCTGTACCATGGTAAAGTTGGTTTTATATTGGGACATTCACTGCACATTCAGGATTCTCTCCTGTTTCTCAAGAAATAAAGACACAAAAAGGACAAAATGTGTATTTTTTTACTCTGGAGTGGACAGAGAGCTGAATATAATTTGACATTTTCTCCCATTAAAGCTTGCTGAAGCTAATATTTCAAAAACGCAGGTCATCAGCACTTTCTAGTAATGGCATCAGTAAGGGACCATCTAAAAAGTGCATGACCAGGGCAACTATGTAAGATTCTACAGAGAATATAGTCGTCTACTTCACAGGATATCTAATGTATTGAAGTTAGAGGGAATAATGAATAGCTCCAAGTTCCAGTCAGTTTTTGCACAAACCTTCTATCATCTGCTAGGAAGCTGAAAATGAAGAGAATTTTCGGCATGACAATGATCCAAAACACACATCCAAATAAACAAAAGAATGGCTTCAGCAAAACATGATTAATGTTTTGGAACGAGCATGCCACAAAACAAAATAACTCCAACTCAAACAATAAGACTGCAAGAAACTATAAATGAGGCATATTTGAACAAAAATATGTTTTAAACATAGTTAATTAGTAATTTAATTGTCTATATTAAAACAAAAAATGAATGAACGTGTCTTTTATTTGTATTTTGCTTTTCAATTTTGAAACCAAAATGAATGACATACATGGACCTGCAAGTCATAAAATTTGTTGTTTCATTTCTGTTTCTTTGCAGAAAAAAAAAAATTAGCAATAAAAACAATTTATTTATTTATTTATTTTTTACAGCATTTTGCTGTAGTTGCTTTTGTGTTGGGTGGACTAACTCTGGGTTTTAAATGGCATAAGAAGTTTAGAAGTGGAATTACTCATTTAATAATGTATATCATTAATAACCATTAATAAAATATATGCTATGAAAAATAAATAAATAAATACTGTATCCATATTGTGCTTTTTAGACAGTCCCTTACTGATTCCATTCTATAAACTGATGATGAACTGATGCGTTTCTGGTCATTTTCATTCAATTTGTGTGTGTAACTAAAACACACAAGCTTTTTAAACTTGACAGTGTAATCCATGTACAAAAGTGTAGTAACTCATTGCAAATTACATGATTTGCAGCCAGTCAGTGTAAGTAAATCTTTGTGTAAATTTACACACACTCAGGAGCATAAGTAGGATACATGAGGGTTTTTGTTTTTTTCCAGAAAATTGTGATTTTCAGGTTTAATTAAAACAGGTCATCATTCCTATTCCCCCTCCTGTCTGTGTCTCTCTTTAGGAATATGACAGCTGTCCTTACTGACAGGAGAATACGCACAATGAATGAGGTGGTGTCTGGGATACGAATTATTAAGATGTATGCATGGGAAAAGCCATTTACAGCATTAATCAATGACATCAGAAAGTAAGCTACAAAGGGTTTTATATTTGATCTTAAGCAAAGCACAGTCTGCCAAGGATGTCAAACTCAAATTCTGCCTGGGCCATGTACGCTTTGTTTTTTTTTTTTTTTTTTTGTAAGACCCTCAAGAGCTGTAATTTCAGTATCTGTCTGTCTGTCTGTCTGTCCGTCCGTCTGTCCAGGTGCATCTCAAAAAATGTAAATATTGTGGAAAGGTTTTTTTTTTTTCCCCCCATAATTTAATTTAAAAAGTGGAACTTTCATGTATTCTAGATTCATTACACATAAAGTGAAATATTTCAGGCCTTTTTTGTATTAATCTTGATGATTACGGCTTACAGCTCATGGAAATCAAAAATCTAGTATCTAAAAATATTAGAATAAAGAATTTATGATACAGAAATTTCGACCTGAGAAGAGCTCTAATCAGCTAATTAACTAACAACACCTGCAAAGGTTTCCTGAGCCTTTAAACTCTCAGTCTGGTTCAGTACACACAACTACAATCATGGGGAAGATGAAATTAAATTTTTAATTTCATTTGGAAATCAAGGTGCCAGAGTCTGGAGGAAGAGTGGAGAGCCACAGAATCCAAGTTTCTTGAAGTCCAGTGTGAAATTTCCACAGTCAGTGATGATTTGGGGTGCCATGTCATCTGCTGGTGCTGGTCCACTGTGTTTTCTCAAGTTGAGAGTCAATGCAGCATCTACCAGGAGATTTTAGAGCACTTCATGCTTCCATCTGCTGACAAGCTTTATGGAGATGTTGATTTCCTTTTACAGCAGGACTTGGCACCTGCACACAGTGCCAGAACTACTAGTAACTGGTTTGCTGACCATGGTGTTACTGTGCTTGATTGGCCAGCCAAATTGCCTAACCCAGTATTGTCAAGAGGAAAATGAGACACCAGACCCAACAATACAGACAAGCTGAAGGCCGCTATCAGAGCAACCTGGGCTTCCATAACACTTCAGCAGTGCCACAGGCTGATTGCCTCCATGCCACGCCACATTGATGCAGTAATTCATGCAAAATGAGCTCCGACCAAGTAGTGAATGCATAAATTAACATACTTTTCAGAAGGTCGACATTTCTGTATTATAAATTCTTTATTCTAATATTTTGAGATACTGGATTTTTGATTTCCATGAGCTGTATGCTGTAATCATCAAGATTAAATTAAAAAAGGCTTGAAATATCTCACTTTATGTGTAATGAATATAGAATATATTAAAGTTTTACTTTTTGAATGAAATGACGGAAAAAACCCCACATTTTTTGAGATGCACCCTTATAGATCGATAAATGGATAGATAGATATACACAGTGGTGCTTACAGAGTGTTGTGTATGTGTGTGTGTGTGTGTGTGTGTATACACACACACACACACACACACACACATATATATAGCTAAGAGATACTGAGGTGAGATCTGGTGAAGTAGCCTGTTTGGGTTTACTGCGTTTATTGTGCTTTAAATGGTTAAATAACAAATAATTTTTTTATGTAAACAATTAAACGCCACTTACTGCTGTCTGACATCTATCTGACCTGCATTAGTATGTCACACCAATTTAATTGTACACTTCAGGAAAACAATAATTTTAATTTTTTTCTCATAATTGAGTTTTCTCATCCCACAAAAATTAATTTCTGGTTACACCACTGTACATCACATGGCTAATTTTTTTTAGATGAGAACGTGACTTATATTTAAGCACAGCAAACAGCCTGCATTCAGACCATGGCCAAGCCAGCCAAAGTGTGAAAATTTTTAGCAGTAGTGTAAAAGTAATAGTGTGCTAGTAGTAGTGAACTATGGCCTGTTTCAGTAATATTTTCCAAGTTCACACGAGCCAAGGGAAACAAGGCTGCAGGCCAGATTTGTGATATAGACCACATGTGTGGGTATATAAAACAAGTTTAACAGCAGACAATCAGTTTATTAAATGTGTGTAAATTCTGTTCATGATGTCTGCTCTCTGACACTTCACTATACAAGCAGATCCACAGGCATACCATCAGAAGCCAGCAACTCTCTAGCTTTTGCATGATGCTGGCGTAATAATATCTTTAAAAGCCTTAACCTAAATCTGCCCCTCAACATTTTACATGCTTCTGTGGCTGTACTATGATTTCTCAGCCTGAAGATTTTAGACCTCCGTGTTTAAGTATTATTTCCTAACCTGTATTAAGGTATGTGTGGTCCTTTTGAAGTTTGGATTTCAGATGTTGACATTGTATTGGCTCTGAGAATGGAGAATACACAAGGAATACACTTTAAAACCCATATGTAACGAGTTTGAAATTAACTGACATTATACAGAATTTATTTGTGTGTGCATCATGCCATTATGATGCACCCTCCTTCTTACAGGAAAGAGATTTCTAAAATCATGAGCAGCTCCTACTTGCGTGGTCTGAACATGGCCTCATTCTTTGCTGCAAGCAAGATCATTGAATTTGTGACATTCACTGTGTATGTGTTGGTGGGAAACACAATCACAGCCAGCCGTGTGTTTATGGCTGTGTCACTGTACACTGCTGTTCGCCTCACTGTCACACTCTTCTTCCCCGCTGCCATTGAGAAAGTGTCTGAGGCCAGCATCAGCATCCGTAGGATCAAGGTACAGAGACACATTACAGATATTGCCAAATATGTTTCTAGTTTGTATTAGTTAGACATAAAATTTTACACTCCTGATAACCTCTTCTGTAGATCTTTTCCTAACTAGAATGTGACAGTATTAAAGTTTGGTTAAGCACACTAATATATCCATAAATAAATATTTGATTAAACCCAAGGTAAATAGGTTTTTGGCAGACTATATTTTTCAGAACATTGCAACAATTGGCATTTGGCTTAGTGAAAAAATATTTATTAGCCAGTAATATTAAATCACAAATCATTTGGAGCTGAAGTGAAACGAATGTATTCAGTTGGATATATTTATCTCTTTAACCTGTGGTAATGTAGATTAATAGTTGCTGAGCTCTTGTGCACAACTTCAGCATATTTGACACTGTAATGAAGATAGTGTAATATTACTTGTTAATCATAGATCAGTTCCTAACAGCAAAGCACAGTGCTAGTACAGGTTTTTCCTTCTCAACTGTTATATAATACCACTACTGAAATTTTCATTAATTAATTTCCATTATACAACAGTTAGTTCTGATCTAATTAGATTGGAAAAGCAGTGTTCCAAAATTGCTGATATTTAGTATAACATCACTTGGACATTTCAGTGTTTGTATCACTCTGCTTGTCTGTGTTTGCTACATAAAATTCCAGTTCTAGCAATAATTCGTTACACTGAAACCTTTATTTTTCATGAATATAACTTTTGACATAAAATATTAATGCCTTGTAAGATCAAATTGAAAAGGAAGAAGGGAAGCCAATTTCAACAGCACAAATTTCCAAGTATGCAAACATCATATCAGCAGATTTACACATTTTGAAGAAATGGCTAAATGAATCTAATACTATAAGGCAAACAGTATCGGCTGTCAACTGCTTTAACTCTTGGCTACTTGAAAAACAGCTCACCATTACTTTCAATTAATCTAATAGTCAGAGCTAAGCCTAGTGTTACACCATTGTTATAACAGTAACACTAGTTAAAACACTGGATAGGGACAAGGAAAATCAGAGGGATAATGTTTGATGAGCCTGGTAATGTGTTCAGTCACCTCCCTGGAGAAACACCGATCCCACCCAACACAAAAGCGCTCTTCTGCAGCCCAAAAGGATGACTGCTGTCAGTGTGCCACTGTTTCCTTTGGGAGTAAATCAGCTGGCTCAAATGATGCTCAGAATGTGCAAGGAGGCAATGACCTGATCATCATACACTAACTAGAAAATATGAAAGTTCCACATTTTGAATTAAATTATGGGAAAAATGAACTTTTCCATGACATTCTAATTTTTTGAGATGCACCTGTATAACAGGAATGGACAAAATAACATGGGCCCAATGAGCAGCAAGAATCCAGTTAGCTGATTGTGAGTCTGTGCATTGCATGACAACATGCAACACTCTCTCCAGCTGTGGTTTCTTTTGGGAATTATCTCCAAAAATAAAATATTTGCAAAAATGTTTCTGAAATGTCAGTTACTCACTATTAATTTCTTGTTTATAGAACTGCTGTTTATAAGCAATATCACATTCACAATCATGCTGTTGTACTGAAGTACCTAAAAACTGATTTTCAGTACAGGAAGCACAATGTGATATTTAATTTATTCATTATTAGAATGAGATCAATATACATAAGTGTCCTTATTCATCAAAGTTGTACAGAAAGAATTATGGGTGCACTGATACACGTCTGATTCATGAAAGTGTCATATGACATCAAAACAAGCAGTGATTTTGTGTGCCAATAACTAATTTGTTTCATCTGCATAGAAGCAAACTTCTGCCCACAAATCCTTATCATATGCATAGGGCACACACCTCTATTTAGCAACATATGCATCTTATTTACATGAAACACACCATAATTAATACTGGTGTTGCAATAGTAAGCCAAGAATTCAGCAGATTACATAAGAGCTGAGGAAGGATTATTTCTCATTTACATCATTTGTAAGTCGCTTTGGATAAAAGCGTCTGCTAAATGAATAAACGTAAATGTACATCACCACTCTTTCTAAGTGCTTAAATTAGCAGTCACCACATTAACACATGTACACTTACACTTGGTGGCACTGATACTATTTGGTTGCTTGCTCACCTTGTTAGTAATCTGGATTTTAGAAGTTCCTTTTGCTGGATGAGTTGGTTAAACACAACGTGACAATTCCTCAAGAGGAGAACAAGGAAGTGTCTGTGGTGATCCAGGATCTCATTTGCTACTGGGAGAAGGTGAATCATGCTCAACTTGTATGTATGTAACTACAGACCCCTACCTGGTCAGTGACTAATTCCTCGCCCCTTACACACAGAGTCTGGATGTTCCAACACTGCAAAACATATCCTTCAGTCTAAAGATGGGCCAGCTCCTTACTGTTATTGGCCCTGTTGGTTCTGGAAAGGTCTGTAACGTAATCATCTTTGTTTGCCCTCTGTATAGTTGACAAGCATTTACCCTTGCCTATGTAATCTGTACTTTTCTCTCTTAGTCGTCTCTGCTCAGTACCATTCTGGGAGAGCTGCCACAGGACAAAGGAGTAGTGAAGGTCACTGGGAATCTGACCTATGCATCCCAGCAGCCCTGGATGTATCCAGGTACTATCCGCAGCAACATCCTCTTTGGAAAGGAACTACAGCCACAAAGATATGAAAAAGTTCTGAAGGCCTGTGCTCTTAAGAAGGTATGGTCACCCTCTAACATTTGGACTCTGTCTGAGTTCCTTTCACTTCTGTTAATTGTTAGGAAAAATATGCAGTCCCATACTGTGTGGGAAGGAGAAAAGGATGAGAATGCTGTAACCTAGTTTCTCTTACTGGTGTAAAATATAACGTTGATGTAAAATATAATGTACTAACATGTAGCATATAGTGTTGTAAGTCCCATTCCTCTGCATATGTGATAGGACATGGAGGTACTCCCTGAGGGAGATCTGACTGTGATTGGGGACCGAGGGGCTACTCTCAGTGGAGGTCAGAAGGCTCGAGTTAACCTGGCCAGGTATGTAGGTTTTTTACACAGTTAAGTAATCTGTATACACTGTGAAGAGAGTGGGCCTGAAACAATACTTCATCCTGTCTTTTTTGTGTGTGGCTAATGTGTCTAATGTTTACATAATATTTTACTCTTTTTGAGGACCAAATGACCAAATGTCAAAACGCTTTTGATAACTGGAGATCAGTCTTTTCTCACTTACTTCTAGGACTAGGACTTACTCCTATGCTTTGGATTATTTTTTTGCTGCATAATCCAGTTGCGCTTGAGTTTCAACATATAGACTGAAGACCGGAAATTCTCCTTTAGAATTTTCTGGTAGAGAGCAGAATTCATGTTTTCCTCAATTATTACAAGTTGCCCAGGCCCTGAAGCAACGCATCCCCACGCCATCACACTTCCACCACCATGCTTGACCTTAGGTTCCACTTTTGACTCATTCCACAGAACATTCTCCCAAAAAGTTTGAGGATCAACAAGGTGTGTTTTAGCAAAATTTTACTTTTTGCCTCACCACAGTTCCATGGATGCCATTTTTGCCCAGTGTCTTTCTGATAGTGGAGTCATGAACAGTGACTTTTCTTGCTGCAAGAGAGGTCTGTCAGTCCTTTGATGTTGTCCTTGGCTCTTTTGTGACTTGCTGGATGAGTAGTTGCTGTGCTCTTGTAAGACTTTTGGAAGGCTGGCCACTTCTGGGAAAGTTCACTACTGCTGAGTTTATCCATTTGGAGATAATGGCCCTCACTGTGCTCCTTTGGAGTCACAGTGCCTTTGAAATAGCTTTGTAACCCTTCCCAGACTGATGTATTTCAATCACCTTCTTCCTCATAATTTCTGGAATTTCTTTCAATTTTGGCATAGTGTGTTAGTGTAAGACATTTTAACCAACTTCATGCTGTTGCAAAGGTTGTATTTAAGTGTTGCTTTGATTGAACAGAGTTTTCAGTAATCAGGCCTGGTTGCGTCTTGTCCACCTGAACCCCATTTTGAATTAGTATCTAAGGGGGCAAATAAATCTTCACACAGGCCCAGTTGTTACTGGATAACTTGTTTGCTTCAATAAATAACATCATTTAAAAACTGCATTTTGTGTTTACTCAGGTTGCCTTTGTTTTATCTTAGATTTTGTTTTAATTTCTGAAACAATTTAATATGAGATATACACAAAACAGAAGAAATCAAATACTTTTTCACAGCAATGTGGGTATAGTGGGCATAAATAGTTTACACAACCCCTTAACACCCAGCTTTCAGTCTGTATTATGTGCTATGCAAAGTCTGATTGTCTTTTAGCAAGACTTACTTAAGGTAATACAAAGGAATGCTCTCCCTGATTTAACGTTCTGAGGCCATTGCAGTTTGCTCCACGAGTGAGGTTGAGTTCTACTGCAACTATATTCCCTTCTAGTGTACGTTGTCCTTCCATGTTTAAGCATGCTTTCCATGCAAATCCATGCTTGAGTATCTTCCTTGAGAAGTCCTCCATATTTGAACACAAGGTCAGTGACCCTCAACATTATGGCCCACATGGGTTTAAATTGTTGAAATAAAAACAAATGAAAGTCCTTCTACCAACAAAACAAAGCTATATCAGTGTCCCAATACAATATATAAACTTTACATACATTCAATATAAATTTTACATAAGTTCAATATAATCATGAAAATTCAGCACTTACATTGAGCTTAGAAAACTTTGTTCTCCAATATAAGGACTCCTTATTGAGAGCAGCAAAAAAAATCATTTGTAGCCTGCCGTTCTTGTTAGCACTGTATTGTCTCTTTTTTATGACACTTCTATCACCAGTTTAAAACAAGGTTTTAAAGGGGTCTAAATAAAGTCACCACATCTATTAACAAAGTCTATAAGTTATCAACACTACCTGTTGTTCTAATCAGCACTGCAAACTTATAATAATCTGGTTGCATATGTGTGCACAACACTAAACTAATACTTTGTTAGAGCACCTTCTGATTTATTACAACACTCAGTAGTTTTGGTTAAGAGTTGAAGGTTTTGCATGAAAATCGACTGATATTTGGTGTGTGTGTGTGTGTGTGTGTGTGTGTGTGTGTGTGTGTGTGTGTGTGTGTGTGTATATAGTTTAATAAAAATACACATGTACCAATAAGTACAAACAGAAATCAGTGATAAGCTCTAATAAAGATACTATACAATATGTCTTTGTTTTAGGGCTGTTTATCAAGATGCTGATATTTACCTGTTGGATGACCCCCTAAGTGCAGTCGATGCAGAAGTGGGGCGACATCTGTTTGATCAGTAAGTTTTTCTTTTTACACATGTCAACATCATTCCATAGTACATACACTACATGGCCAAAAGTTTGTGGACACCTGACCATTGCACCAATAGGTGGGCCTTCCCCAAATTTTTGCCACAAAGTTGAAAACACTAGTTGTATAAGATGTCTTTGCAGTAGCATTAAATTTCCCTTCACTGGAACTAAGGGGTCTAGTCCAAACCTGTTCAAGTGACATTTCCCCTGTGCACAAAACAAGGTCCATGAAGACATGGTTCATCAAGTTTTGAGTGAAAGAACATGAGTGGCCTGCACAGAGTCCTGACATCAAGGCCACTGAACACCTTTGGGATGAATTGGAATGCTGACTTCACCCCAGGTCTTCTCGCCAGGCATCAGTAAAAATTAAATAAATAAAAACAACTGGACACATCTTTGTCACTTCTCAAAGCTCATAATATAGCGTTTAAACAGTATCTTAAATAAAGAGCCAATCTGAGCATGCAGAGCAGCTTCTTATCTCCTCACTCACCAGTAGGCTTATTGGATATTGATTACATATTTTAATGATTCAGAACCGAAAGCCTAAAAAAAGAATAAGCATTTCTACTTAAGGAGAGTAGGAAGGGCATAATATTATCGAAACTGTTTGCTGGCATTAGCAATCATGAAAACTCACCCAGATAGTGGAATATTAGGTGACTCTGCAATAATGCACAGTAAAAAGTAAATAAAAAAAACCAACCTAACAGTAGATTTATACATTATTATTTTACAAATTGATTGTCTAATGTCCACATGGGCAACATTTTCTCTGTTCTGCTGCTCAAAGTGTTTGAATGCATCTGCATTACAAAACAAAAATAGAGTATTTAATTACTTTATAATTATCCTCACCATTAGCATTGTTTGTGAAGTTAAGTCTTAGATTTGATACTTTGTTGTAGGCCTATTTCATCTTTTTAGGCCAAAATGTTCATCCTTTTTTCTGCTAAATACTGCTAAATTTTATATCACATTTATGAATTCAAACCATTGTCCATTTACTGTGACAGAAAATGAGGGCACTCATGCAAGTTCAGTTGAGAGCACATGGGATGGGGCTTTCAGGTGGTGTCAGTTAATATAGGAGAATTCAAAACACCTGTACAAATCTTTCCAGGTTCATATGTCGATTGGCTCATCTCCCATTTTTGGGGGGAGAAAAAGGCTGCTTGTGGCATATGTTTTGAGTAGCAACTTGTATTGGTGTACTCTGAAGTTGACTTGTGGAGCTTCTACACAAAATTTGCAAAGGTTAGCTTGCCTGGTAATATGTTACTGGATTGTGGCAATGTAAAACTGTATAGGGATGATAAAATCATTGTATCAGACAAGACTACTAGCCAGGGTCTACACATAACATGCTTGTTATATTTGATGGCAAAGTGTGTAAACACATTGTGGAAATAAAAATAATAAATGGTAAAGCAAGGGATTAACAAAATCAAGGCCTTTAAACAGTCCCCCAAGAAGCATTTTCTCTTTTTTTGTGGATTATATTTTTGTTGTTATTCTTTGAAGTATTTTCTGAAATGTAAATGTATTTTTCTGCAGTTGTATCTGTGGCATTCTAAAGAAGAAACCAAGGATTCTGGTGACTCATCAGCTGCAGTACCTGAAAGCAGCTGATCATATCCTGGTTTTGAAAGAGGTGTGTGTTCGAGGCCCTGCTATACTACATTCCTATCATACCAGGCCATGGTGAATACTTGCTCCAAGCTTTATTTGATCCTTGTATTAATAAGGATCAAAGAGAAGTAGTGTTTGCAAACCATGTGGCTAGTACTGCTGTAAAACAGTATTGTGACAGCTGTAGTTACGGCCTAATATACGTGTGTAAAATTAGCTTTATATATTTGGTTGTACCCTGTATAGCTAACTTGGTGTATGTCAGTGGTTAGAAGAGCATTGTGCCTAAATTATCACACATTTGTTTTAAGAGAGATCATTTGAGTCAAAGGGCTTTTCACACTGTGGAATCCATATTATATGGTCAACCATAGTATATGGTCATTTGTTCTGTGTTATCTAAGTTTGTTAAACTCATGTTGTGACCCTATCTAGGGCACATGCACAGTGGTTTCTCAGGGTCAAGCACCTCCTGCATTGCCTACTGCTCTACCCACGTAACTTTGCTGGCCTGTCCAGTTCTTGCTTTCTGTGTGAAAGGCTCATAAAACCTTATGTGCTTAATACACAGAATATCAAAATAAGCTTATACTTGAAAAAATACATACACAAATCAGATTGGAATCATATCATCCAAATCACTTTTATAAAAGTATTATTTATCATCAAGTCATAAAAATTTGAAAGCCATACCTTGTACCTGTGTTTAACGCATCTAAGGGATGGTGCTAAACTTGTTTGATGACAAAGTGATTGCGATATCTAAGCAGCATAATATTGTTTATTGTTATAGTTACCCTACAGGCCTATCAGAAAGTGCATAAACAACCATATTTACTTAAACTATTGACTCCAAATGTTTTTAGGCAACTGTGTGATGAACTGGCATGCTTTTTGCACGATGCTAATGCTTATATTAGCCTTGTAGCTCCAGTAAAAATGTCTTAGCCGATGGACTCACTTTTTTTCGCTCTCTCACCAACACCCCTCTCCCCTCTTTGCAGGGTCACATAGTGGTGCAGGGCACATACAAAGAGCTTCTGCGTTCAGGTGTGGACTTTACATCTCTGTTAAAGAAGGATGAGGAGGAAGACCAGACAGGAAGGACTGGGACCATAGAGTCTTCTCGTAGCCGAACCCTTTCACAGAACTCTGTTCACTCGGGGACCTCATCAGTGGTGTCCGATAAAGATGAAGCAGATCAGCTGCCTGTATGTGTATTAATTATTTATTGGGATTTGTACTTTTAAGTGTAAGAATACTGTATAATCATATACACCAGTGTTGCCATTCAGTGGTAATTACAGTTTAAATTTAGAAAAATAATTCTGGCTGGCCATTCCCAAAGCTCACACACTTGAGTGTATTTCAAGAGTACAGAGTATTTCATCTCATTCACATGTGCATATTTGGTGGCATTGATGTTTCCAGGCAGAACCCGTTCAGACTTTGTCAGATGAAAGTCGCACTGAGGGGACAATAGGAGTCCGCATGTATCTGAAATACTTAACTGCTGGAGTCAATGCACTCGTGCTGCTTAGCCTTGTTGTGCTCAACCTGTTTGCACAGGTACAGCATGCTATATGACCACAGGGTTAGCACATTTTTGTCCATTATACATTTAGTAGTTTATTAAGCTTATATTCTCTTTCAATTACCAGACATCCTTTATTCTTCAAGACTGGTGGCTTGCATACTGGTGAGTGGAGTATTTGAATCTACTGAATCCATAGAGGTCTAATTTCAGCCACCTCTCCTACTTTTTTATTGACTTTTTATAGACTTCGAGAAGGATTCTAGGTCTTTTCTCTCTTTGACTGAGCAGGAACTAACTAATTATGTGCTCTAAAAGAATTTTCACTGGCTACTTTATCTGAATCAACAGGGCTACAGAACAGGGGAAGCTGCATGTGCTAAACCAAAACCTTACCTTCACCGATAGCATTAACATCAGCCTTAATCAGAATGTTACTCAAAAGCTCTCCACTGAATACTACCTGGGCATTTATTCAGGTACAGTCAAGCACCAGTATGACAGATAGACTCACAAAGTCTTACAGGTTAAATAAATGTATATTTTGGAAAAACATTGGAATATATTATCTTATGTATTGGATGGCTAAGGGTTGATCCAGCCTGTTTTAATCCACAATAACACTATGCCTGTTTTTTTGTCTTTAGGTTTAACCGTAGCCACTGTTCTTTTTGGCTTCACACGCAGTTTGATTATGTTTAAGGCTTTAGTGTGCTCTGCCCAGACGCTCCACAATCGCATGTTCAACTGTATCCTCAGGACCCCTGTCCACTTTTTTGACATTAACCCTACAGGTGAGTCTGCAGTGTCTTTCTTTTCTACCTTTTCATGGTGGAATGCTTTCTTATTTCACAGTTTCCTAAAACCTTGCAAAATATGGTTGAGATATTAGACTGATTGTCCAGTAGGGAGCAGTGTAATATCTCTTACAGGGGCAACCATGTCTACATTGTAATACTTACAATGTACTTAATTTTGGAGATCACTTCTAACAGCTGTGATGATTGATTTGTTTAGACACCTTATAGCCTGATTTTTGTAGTGTTTTTTTCACTTCAGTTACCATGTTACTACCTAGTTACTCACAACAGAGAAAGAAGGGGGGAAAAGACCTGTACCAAAATGTAATTAGTTCAATTATCAGTTAATTTGAAGGTGAAATTAGAGTCAGCGGTTTTCAATTAATGTGAAGACAATCATATGTGAGTGAGTGCCCTGTTTTATTTAAAGAACACATATCTATCAGGGTCTGATCTTCACAGCACACAACCGGCTGAACATAAATGTAATGTTTAATAATAAACGAAACTCAAACATAACATAAAACTCAAACACAAAGTGCACATGCGTCTCCATGTGCACATTCGTGTGCTTTGTCCATCATTTCCTTGGCCAATGCAGATTAGTGATTCATCACTGAATATCACTTTCATCCAATCATCCATGATTGCTTCTCTTTATTCCATTGTAACCTTGTTTTCTTCTGTTTAGGTGTTAGTGCTGGTTTTCCTTTGGCTTTTCTATATGTAAATCCCATTTCATTCAGCTGATTTCTTGACAGAACCCTGTCACAAACATTGCCCCCTGTTTCCGCCCATTTGTTTTTCATTTGTTTTGTTGTGCATTGTCTATTTTCAAGGCATATTGCTTTGAGTTTTCTATCCTGATGCTTCGATGTTTTCCTTGGTTTACCCGTATGTTTTCCTTTTATAACCTTCCCATTTTGTTTATAGTTGCACCAAATTGTAGAGACAGCTGAATGCCACAGCCTTTGCCACACTCCCCTTGCCAGATTTCCTTCTTGAAGGACTTTTATAATAATAATAATAATAATAAATAATAATAATCCTTTTCATTGTTTCAATTGACAACTCTCTTGTTGGGGCTATGTTCCCTTTCAAAAAATCCAAGGGTAAGAAGCACTCTTTAAGGTCTGTAAGCACTCTCTTTTAACTGCAGACTAATTAAGAATCACATGGACAAGCCAGAAGGCTGTAGGAAAATATTTTATGGATGGATGTGAACAAAATAAAATTTTTGGTTTAAATGAGAAGCGTTATGTTTGGAGAAAAGAAAACACTGCAATCCAGCATAAGAAACTTATGCCATCTGTGAAACATGGTGGTGGTAGTATCAAAACAGGTTTGGACCTGTTTTGCTTCATCTGGGCCAGAACACCTTGCCATCATTGATGGAACAATGAATTCTGAATTATACTAGTGAATTCTAAAGAAAAATGTCAGGACATCTATCCATGAATCTGGGTCATGCAGCAAGTCAATGACCCAAAGCACACGAGTCGTTCTACAAAAGAATGGTTCAAGAAGAATAAAGCTATTGATTTGGATAAGTCCAGTCTTTAACTTAATCCAATAGAAATGTTGTGGAAGAACCTGAAGCAAGCAGTTAATGTGAGGAAACCCACCAACACCACAGAGTTGAAGCTGTTCTATATTGAGGAATGGGCTAAATGTGCCTTGGTGGAAGAGTGGGGCATAGTAAGAATTGACAAATCTGGTGAAGTCCTTGAGGATGAGATGCACTGTAGTACTTAAAACAACTGGTGGCCATACCAGATACTGACTGTTACATTTGATATCCCCCCCCTTTGTTCAGGGACTCATTATTCCATTTGTGTTTGTTAAATGTCTGTGAAACTTGTTCAGTTTATGTCTCAGTTGTTGAATGTTTTTATGTTAATACAAATATTTACACATGTT
>JANDJT010000021.1:1950143-1974355 GCA_024331685.1 Stegophilus panzeri | reverse complement strand
AGCATATATAAAGTAAAAAGCAGTGGGCCTAAAACAGAACCTTGTGGAACACCAAATTTAACCTCGGTATGCGTGGATATAGAACATGGTTCAGCTTAATATGCAGTATGAACATCTATATACAGTTTCTGTAAAAAAGAGTATTTGCTCCTACTTGATTTATTTTATTTTTGCATATTTGTTACACTTAACTGTTTTAGATCAAACAAAATTTATTACAAGACACAACGTAAACACAGTAAAATACTTAGTTACGGAATTATTTAAATTTGATTGATAATTGAGTTCAATTAGGTTAGATACACCCAGGCTTGATTACTGCTAGCCCTGCAAATATAAATTTTCCAGCAATGTGAAGTAGGCTAAAATGTCTCAATAAGTAGCACAGTATGCCATGATCAAAAGAAATTAAAAAGAGATTAGAGAGAAATTTATTGAAATATATTAGTCTAGAAAGGGTAACAAAGCCATTTCTAACATTCTGGGATTCCAGCAAAGGTAGTGAGAGTAATTATCTCCAAATGGAGAAAATTGGAACAGTGGTGAATCTTCTAGACTATCAAAATTCCTCCAAGAGCATATCAACTACTCATCCAGAAAGTCACAAAGACCCAAGATGAAAATCTAAGGAACTGCACACTATGCTTTCCTCAGACAAGTTTAGTGTGCTTGACAATAAACCCATCATTAAAAGGAGACTGAGCTCAAATTGTGTCCATAGAAGAGTTGCAAGAGGAAATCCACTGCTAACTAAGAGGAACATAAAGGTTAATCTCACATTTGCCTAAATCACCTTGTTGACCCCCAAATCTTTTGTAATAATGTTCTATGGACTGATGAGTTGAAACTGGAACTTTTTGGAAGGCATGGGTCCTGTTAAATCTGCCGTAAATCTAACTCAACATTCCACAATAAAAATATCATACCAACATTCAAACATGGTGGTAGTAATTTGATGGTGTGGGGATGCGTTGCTGCTTCAGGGCCTGGGTAACTTGCCTTTATTGACAAAACAATTAATTCTGCTCTCTACCAGAAAATCTCCTGGAATGTCCGGTCATCAGTCCCTTATCTGAAGCTCAAGTGCTATTGGGTAATGCACTTTTTCCTTGTTTTGTGTTTCCTCAGGTTCCTTGTCTAATATTGCATTTTGTATGAGGGTAAGAAATCATTTAGTGTGACAAATATGCACAAATACAGGGAATCAGGAGAGGGCAAATACTTTTTCAATGCACTGTAAATCTTTTTTTTTATTTTTTTATTCAGGGTAGTTTTTAACTGCTGTATGTGGCTTACCCATTTCATTTAGGCCTGAATTTTGTTTGAACACACTGCATTATCTCTGTTGTTTTTCACCTAGGAATACACAGCCATGGTTAATCACACTGACTCATACTACTTTCAATCTTTGCTAGGTGTTCAATTCACTTGAACACACACACACACACACACACACACACACACACACACACACACTTCACAAAATTACTGTTTACCTCATACTAACGCCTGTTCTTGCTGATGTTATTACAGCTTACTGGCTTACTCACTGCTGTCATTACTGCTGATCAAGGTCTGAAAAGCTGACAGTGGATGAAAATATTAATCTCCCTCTATGTATGATTATACCATACTGTAATTATTGTTTAGAGGCTCTTACTTAAAACCCCTGACACAAAGTCCCTTGCTTGCAGGTTCTCGATGGGGGCCGCATACATGAATATGATGAACCTCATGTGCTGCTCCAGAACAAGGATGGAATCTTCTACAAGATGGTGCATAAGACAGGAAAAGCAGAGGCAGCCTCATTAATACAGCTGGCAAAAGAGGTACTGTACAGAAAACAATCAACAAACATAAAAACATACTTATTCATACATACACTTTCTCACAAATGTACTTATTTTCATACATTCCATATTCATTAACTTACTTTTCTGACTTTCATTTGCTCGCGCACGCATGCACACACACACACAAACTCCACCTGAACACATGTATAGGACCAAGCAAAAGGCTCGGCTTTAAACTTTATACTGAAATAATAAATTCATTCAGGTGAGTGCAAACTTGTACTGTATATACACATGAACATAGCCATGGAGATTCCATTACTGCATAAACATCATGTTCTCTTTTCTCCCATCATGTTCTCTGTCTGTGTATGTCACTGTACCTGTGACAGAAAAGCACAAAACTGTTTGAAAGAGCTCTGGCCATTGTGCCTTTACTCTGTATCAGTTATCCCTCTCCTCTGGCAGGTTGATGGGGAGCTATTGTAGGAGCCTTTTGCCCAACTCCAACCAAACACCCCCCGGACATCCCTGGTCTTTCTATGGATCAGGTTTCCCTTTGCCTCCCAGACTGCTGAGTTAATTCACAGAGCTAGCCCTCTGGAGAGTACTGCTGAGCTTTTCAAACACACATAATCTGATACTGCAGCACTATTCCTTTGTTTCGTATGAATGCAAGCACAATTGGGAGTACATCTGATACTGTAGCCAACTGTTTTTGGTTGCTCTTTGTGTTGTCTTGACTTTTTCTTTTCCAGTAGACTTCGTTCTTATCCAGTCAGGGCTCAAAGTTTCAATGTAAGGTTCTGAGTCCTGCAAAATAATGAAATTAAAGAAGGGGAAATTTGAGCAACAGTTCACTTGTCTATTGTGCACATGCTCATGTATAGAAGTGCTTTGCTGGTTAATAAAGGAAATGTGGGGTAAATTTAACCTCTTTTCAAGTCTACTGAAAGGGACTTGTGCATATTCTCAGTTGTTCACTTACTTGTGCTCTCTCCACTACCTGCAGGCATATATGAACTGTCATCAGCCAAAGTTGGCGAATGGCCTGACCTCCAGCAAAGAAGCTAACCTGGTTATCTTTGAGACTGCTCTGTGAGAGCTTAGTGCAATTATGTTTGGAGGCTTCCTGCAGCTATTCCACCACATGCATCTACGGAAGACTCAGATGATTTCTGACGTCTGTACATAATTTATGTATATGTTTTCAAGAATGTATTCACCTCCCGCATATATTTTTTCTCTTTTCTCTCTTTTGCAACTTCATACTTAATTACATGGGAATGGCATTTTTTTCCTGCTCATTGTCATCATTGGTATGCTTGCACAATAAGTATCACTGACCTTGGGAGGTCTCACAGCTAAAATGGTAGATCTGATCAGTTCTGTGTGTCATGAACACCAAGGAACTGCCATTGAAGCTTTAAGATTGTCACCCCTATTTTCTTTTTGAACATCACATTCAAAAACCATGGGCATACATACCATCTTTGCTGCTGTAACAGCCTCTACTCCTTACGTAAGAGTGGAATATGTATGTGGGATTTGTGCCCATTCAGGCATAAGAGCATTCGTGAGGCCTGGCATGCATTCAGAGTTCCAATTAATATCTAAAGTGTTCATTAGGGTTGAGGACAGGGCTCTGTGCAGACAAATCAAGTTTGGAAACCTTGGCAAACCATGTCTTTATAAACTTCATTTTGTGCACATGGGCAACCTAATTGACTGTGTTGGTAATGAGGTCATCAGTGCCTTATAACCAGAGTAGTGGCCATATATGCACTGTATAAAAAATGTGAAAAAGTGTTTGCTCCATCCTGATTTCTTCTGTTTTTGTATATATGTCATATTAAATAGTTTTAAGAAAATACAACATAACGCAATACAGTTTTAATTTTTTTATTGAAGTAAAAAAAAAAGTTATCCAACACCTATCGTAAATGTGAAAATCTAATTGACCCCTTAGCAGTAATAACTGCAAGCAAAAGCTTCCGATAACTGGAGATCAGTCTAGGACTAGGATTTACTCCTATGCTTTGGATCATTGCCTTGCTGCTTAATCTAGTTTCAATTTACGGACTGAAGACCAGACATTCTCCTTTAGGATTTTTTGGTAAAGAGCAGAATTCATGTTTCCCTCAATTATTGCAAGTTGCCCAGGCCCTAAAGCAGCAGAGCATCCCCACACCATCACACTTCCACCACCATGCTTGACCGTAGGTATGATGTTCTTTTTGTGAAATTCTGTGTTTGGTTTACACCAGATGTAAAGGGACCCCTGTCTTCCAAACAGTTCCACTTTCAACCAATCGGTCCACATTCTCCCAAAAGGTTTGAGGATCATCATGGTGTGTTTTGGCAAAATTCAAACGAGCCTTAATGTTCTTCTGGGTTAGCAGTGGTTTTCACCTCACCATTCTTCTATGGATGCTATTTTTGCCCAGTGTCTTTCTTATAGTGGAGTCATGAACAGTGACCTTTTTTTCATGCAAGAGAGGCCTGTATGTCCTTTGATGTTGTCCTTGGCTCTTTTGTGACTTGCTGGATGACTAGTTGCTGAGCTCTTGGAGGAATTTTGGAAGGTTAGCAACTTCTCAGAAGGTTCACTACTGTGCCAAGTTTATCCATTTGGAGATAATAGCGCTCACTGTGGTTCTTTGGTGTCCAAGAGCCTTTGTAACCCTTCCCAGACTGATGTATTTCAGCCACCTTCTTCCTCAGCATTTCTGGAATTTCTTTCAATTTTGGCATAGTGTGTTACTCGGTAAGACCTTTTAACCAACTTCATGCTGTTGAAAAATTTCTATTTAAGTGTTGATTTGACTGAACATGGCTGGCAGTAATCAGGCCTGGTTGTGTCTAGTCCAGCTGAACCCCAATATGAATGCAGTTTCATAGTTCTGGGGAATTAGTAACTATGGGGGCAAATACATTTTCACACAGGCCCAGTTGGTGTTAGATAACTTTTTTGCTTCAATAAATAACATTATCATTTAAAAATTGTATTTTGTCTTTACTCAGGTTGCCTTTGTTTTATGTTATATTTTGTTTTCATTTCTGAAACAATTTAGTATGAGATATACACAAAAACAGAAGAATACTTTTTCACAGAACTGTAATGAGTCGGAGGGAGCTCTATAAGACTATATATGTTGTCTGTTCTTAGAGGAATATGATGTTTTCTTTCTCATCTACACTACACTTACTGCATATCTTAATCATTACTCCTTTAATCAGGCTGAATGGAGCAAATAAGTCCCAATGTGTGGGAATTCAGTGTACTCTGTGTTCAGCTGTATTGTGCAGGTTCTCTATAGCACATGTGCTGCAATACTGCTCAGGAAGTAAATAACATACCATTTGTTCTACAGTGGATACCTTTAATGAAAAGTATTTTACACCACAGAAGATACACCAATTAGCCATAACATTAAAACCACCTGCCTAATATTGTGTAGGTAACCCCTTGTACCACCAAACAGTTCTGACCAGTCAAGGCATGGACTTCACAAGACCTCTGAAGGTGTGTTGTGGTATTTGGCACCAAGACATTAGCAGCAGATCCTTTAAGTCATTTAAGTTGCAAGGAGGGTACATGACCAATCTGTGACTGCACAGCCCCATACACAGCAAGCTGTGATGCATTGTGTGTTCTGACACCTTTCAATTATAGCCAGCATTAACTTTTACAGCAATTTGTGCTACAGTAGCTCTTCTGTGGGATTGGACCAGATGGAGTAGCCTTTGCTCCTACTGCACGTTAATGAGTATTGGGCACCCATGACCCTCTTGCCGGCTCACTGGTTGAACTTCGTTGGACCACTTTTGGTAGGTACTAACAAATGCACATTGGGAACATACATTTTTATTTACATTTATTCATTTAGCAGATGCTTTTATCCAAAGCGACTTACAAATGAGAAAATACAAGCAAAACACCCCACAAGACCTGCCATTTTTGAGATACTCTGATCCAGTCGTCTAGCCATCACAATTTGGCCCTTGTCAAAGTCATTCAGATCCTTACACTTGCCCATTTATCCTGCTTCCCACATATCAACTTCGAGAACTGACTGTTCACTTGCTGCCTAATATATCCCACCCCTTGACAGGTGCCATTGTAAGATGATAATCAATGTTTTTCCACTTCATCTGGTTTTAATGTTATGGCTGATTGGTGTATGTAAAGAGAATAAATATTCTATTTTTATATATCTAGGTAGTAATGCTAAACAACAAATCAGAATATTAAGATATTTCTCTGCTTGTTCAGTGATAGCTATCCATACTTAAGGTTTAATAATTATTAAGCAGAAATATATTTTTAAATGTCTTGTCTGTATATTAAACTTGTAAATCTGTTTGTTGTGAAGCTTTTGTGAACCAGTGTTTAAGTCTAAAACCTTTTCCTGCTCATATTATGTGTAACTGAAAGAGAAAAAGAAAATCTTGACATGAACAATGCTGCTGGTTATTTCTGAAAAGCCAGTTTCTAAACTGAGAAACGATGACTACATTAATTGACAGTCAATACATCTATACATTTTAGGATCATGTAAGATTATATTTAGATTTCATTAATGCCCACACACACAAACACACAACCTCTCTATTGTCTTTATGCTTCAGCCCAAAAAGGATGGAGAGTCTTTTGTTTACAATCCACACTGTTGTAGTCTGAATTATAACTATGTAAGAAAAAAGTCTTTGTCCCTGGAAGAATGGTGGATTAACTGTGAGCAAGAGTATTGTTGGGCCAAACAGGTGTCAAATCTCATCCTCCTGCCCTCTCCATTTGCTTCTATAGCATCCTTAAAGCGTAAATAATACCATGGTCCTTTCTCTTCTTCAATAGGTAAACAAAAGTGTGAGATGTTTGCAGGGGAAGGTCCCATTGTGTCTAGTTCAAAGATGCGAAGATGTCAATGTCTGTGAAGGAATGTGTGGCTTGACACTTTTACAAAGGGGCTTTTAATACAAAAGGTTGGGGGCAAATATGAAATGGATAAGCAAATCTATTATTACTGAAGATATCTGGTATGCCACCCTCAAGCAGTAATCGTATACCAAATTAGGCTACACAGCATTAAAATTTCTAGTAATAGTAACCCAGGACTTCAGTGCTGTGAAAACGTATTCTTCTGTTTTTGTGTATATCTCATACTAAATTATTTCAGAACTTAAAACAAAGGCAAACTGAGTAAACACAAAATACAGTTTTTAAATGATAATGTTATTTTACTGAAGCAAAAAAGCAAAAAAGTTATCCAATACCAACTGGGCCTGTGTGAAACCAACTGTATTTGGCCACGTAGTTACTAATTCCCCAAATCTATGAAACTGCATTCATAAGGGGGTTCAGCTAGACAAGACTCAACCAGGCCTGATTACTGCCAGCCTGGTTCAGTCAAATCAACACTTAAATAGGACTTTTTCAACAGCATGAAGTTGGTTAAAAGGTCTTACCGAGTAACACACTATTCCAAAATTGAAAGAAATTCCAGAAATGCTGAGGAAGAAGGTGATTGAAATACATCAGTCTGGGAAGGGTTACAAAGCTATTTCAAAGGTTCTGAGACTCAAAAGAACCACAGTTAGAGCCATTATCTCCAAATGGTAAAACTCAGCAGTAGCTTCACTTCTCGAACCTTCCGAGAGGTGGCCGGCCTTCCAAAAGTCTTCCAAGAGCACAGCAACTAGTCATCCAGCAAGTCACAAAAGATCCAAGGAAAACATCAGAGGACCTACGGGCCTCTCCTGCATCAATAAAGGTCACTGTTCATGACTCCACTATCAGAAAGACACTGGGTAAAAATGGCATCCATGGAAGAGTGGCGAGGCAAAAACCACTGCTAACCAAGAAGAACATTAAGGCTCATCAGAATTTTGCCAAAACACATGATTCTCAAAACCTTTGGGAGAATATTCTGTGGAATGATGAGTCGAAATTGGAACTGTTTGGAAGACAGGGGTCCCATACATCTGGCATAAATCAAACACAGAATTCCACAAAAAGAACATCATACCTGCAGTCAAGCATGGTGGTGGAAGTGTGATGGTGTGGGGATGCTTTGTTGCTTTAGGGCCTGGCAACTTGCAATAATTGGGGGAAACATGAATTCTGATCTTTACCAAAAAAATCCTAAAGGTGAATATCCAGTCTTCAGTCTGTAAATTTAAACTCAAACTAGATTATGCAGCAAGACAATGCAATGATCCAAAGCATAGGAGTAAATCCTTGTCTTAGTTTGGTTGCAGTTATTGCTGCTAAAGGTGGCACAACCACACTTTAAGTTTAAGGGGGCAATTAGTTTTTCACACGGGTGATAGGTATTGGCTAACTTTTTTTTGCTTCAATAAAAAAATAAAAACTGTATTGTGTGTTTACTCAGGTTGCCTTTGTTTTATGTTGTATTTCATTTGAAGACTAAAAATATTTAGTATGAAATATACACAAAAACAGAAGAAACCTGAAATGTTCTGCATGCACACTACACTTACCTAAGTACCCGCTAAAAAAATTAAGACTGAGACTCAAACCCTTCCCATTATAAATTGACCCTAAAAGTGGAACTGTGTGCAATCTTGAGCATTACAATTGGATTTAAGTTCTAAGTCTAAGGAACATGAATGTGCAAAATGTTTATATATTGGTTTTTGTTCCAAGGAACTTGGCGCATCCTGAGCTGAGACATTGAAGTTTCCGTAAACAGCTGTATAACCAAAATTTGCTGTGTGCCATGACACACAAATGGCAGTTGTAGTTAAATCAAGTAAAATACAATTAAAATTAAAAATGGTGGTTTTTCAATGACAATACATAGAGGTAATCACTCAAAATAAATGAGAAAACGGTTGAGCAACCTGCATTGGACCACTTGAGATGGAATGACCCTAATGCAAGTGCACAGAATAACATAAGCTGTGGCACCATGGTAACATCATTGTGAAAAGTTAAAGGGAATGCACAGCTGTCCAAAGAGAAGGGGCCCTCTTCAATGATGAGCAGTGATCCTTCCCTTTCCTCAAAAGACCTTTCTTTAAACACTAAATGAGCTTATCCATGAGAGAGAATTCAGATCACTCATGCAACCCCAGCTTTAAGATCAGCAGAGAGTAAGAAAGGAGAGGGTAGAGCACTTTAGAGTCATTTGACCCTTTGATTAACTTTTATTGTATCATTCTCGTGTTTTCCACACTTGGCTCAAGACCCCGGTGAAGGTATACACAGGGGTGTTGCTATGGCTAATCATTCGAGCCCCAAATGATTTTAGTCTAACCCCAAATGTTTTTTGCCGAGAACTGTCCAGGAGTTTAGTGGACATTTGATAAGAATTAACTAAATGTTGTTATTTGTTTAAACTTAGTATGGTGCTGTCACTGTTTACAGTAAGGGATTTCTCTTTCTCTGTCTCATATTTATACCTTATGTTATGTGTATGTGTGTGTATATATATTACACGCACACATATATACACATACATAAACATAAGGTATAGATTAGATTACATGAGTGTTAACGTGACTATAGGAACACATCAATTAAAAGTAATAAAATGTTTACCTAGAATCATATTCCCTGGCTCACAGTTTGTTTCACTAACTCTCACTGTCAGTAGCCGCTTTATCCTGAGGCCTGTTGCACTAGTTGAACAAACACAGAAATGCAGAGTAAGTTTTGAGTTGACAAAATCAAACAAATCCAAATCCAGGTTAATTTAGTTTAATAGGTTTCATGACAATTGTTAATAGGTTTCTTTATGCTCCAAAGCAGGTTATGCGACTTACCCGGGTAAGTTAACTCAGAGTAAATGGATAACCTCAATTTTCAGTTCCAAAAACAGAAGTAACTTTCAGGATATCTAAGTAGCCATAGCAACTTACCTTAGTTAGTTTGTTTCAGAGAGCTGAGGGAGCATGGCATGCCCTTTTGAAGAATATCCTGTGGACAACGAAGCACAGATTACACGAAATCTTTTTTGCCATGAGGGTGATAATATATAGACGTGATTTCATATCCAGATGAATATTTGGGTTTTTCACATGAATCGTTAATTTATTTAACAAACCTTTTGAAACCTCACCAGCAACAGGACACATTGTGGATCAGTGCTTAACACCGAGTACATTTTATGCATTGCCCTTGGGGGTTTTTTTTGCCACAGGGAGTTTTCTGTATAATGTGGGTGATGCAGAGCATGTGGGAAAGGCAACGGTATGTATGGCCATTCATATAGTATACCTTGCACTCAGACGGTGTTGTTGAAATGTGATCTGCCAAAATAAATAAATAAAATTCTAAATAAATTACTAATACGCAAAGTGAACAGTCAAGTGTGGTTCATTGTTTCTTTATTTCCTGTAATTGGGGACATTATTATTACAGAATTATTACAGAATTATTTCCTGTAATAATTCCTGAATCAGGACAACTGCAAACAGTTTCTTACACTGCCACGACTCTGTGCAGGAATCCCCAGCCATAATCTTTGTGGACTTTTTTTTTTTTTTTTTTTTTTTTTTTTTTTTTAAGTGTTCTCTTCTTCTTCTTCCTCTTCTTCTTCTTCTTCTTCCTACAGTGCAAATTACTAATGAGGTTTGGTCTAGCAAACAAACAATACCTGAAGACAATAATCACTTACAACTGTGGCAGGTTGTGCTGTTGCAGAAGGGTCAATTAATACAATGTGTCCATCATCAACTCTAAGAAAATGAAACCAGTAAGATACTCAATGTACATTCTCAAACAAATACAACTAATATACAAAGACATAAGGGACATCTAGTAGGGGCACTACAATTAAGATTACAGTACACACCATATGCAGTAAAATAAAATAAGCATGCATAATACACACATGAAACACTGCCAATAAAGAGTTATTTGAAAATGTCTTTTTCAAATAGTGGCAGTGTTTATGGTCATCTTGAGTGTTTAAGAATAAGTCACTTAAAGCACTGGAAACCTAATAAAAATACAAATAAAAAAGGGACAGTGCCAATTCCTCAGCTGGAGCTGGCTATGCATCTTGTGTGTAGCAGGTCATAACAACAAAAGGGTGTTCTACTAAGTACTAAAGATGCTTGCCATGAAGGCGTTGAATAATTTTAAAACTGGAGAAGTCATTATAAGTTGCATTTTCAGTTGAATTTGGGGAAACCATTTGAAGCATTCGTTATGTTATTTCTGTTATTTCTATATATTTGTTGTGAATTATTTCAATTGCTTTTGTTTGATTTGTTTATTGCAAACAGCTGAAAGTCTGTATAAACTCACACATTTACTCAATCCACTATTTTTTTGCCAAGCCAACTCTCTGTCCTTTTCCCATGCAGCAGTGTTACTTTTTTGGCTTATATTCCTCATAAGCATGCATTGAAACCTCTAATTCTGCTTCGCTAATGTAGGCGGCTCACCTATCCTCACCCTGGGTTTCCATGGTGACTCCTGAAATGGGTGATCCATTGACAATGTCTTTATACACTCACCGTGCATGCGCGTTAGCTCTGAGTTACCAATAGGAGGTTGATTGAACTAACTCCTCACAACTCCATGAAGTGAGTTGAACAAACTCAGAGTTACAAAGTAAGTTTTGAGTTGGCAAAACCAAGCTAATCCATTCCAGGTTAATTAAGGTTAACAGGTTACATGACGCTGCTTATCAACTTTCTCAATCAACCCAGGTTTTAACTCTGAACCAAGGTTTACTCAGTGTGCCAGATGTTTGCAGCAAACAGCCAATAGTGTTCAACATGGAAAAAAGCAGGTAGGCACACTTCCGGTTGAAGAACAAGAAGTTATTATGCGAAAATATGAGGAAAAGCAACATCGTTTCGGCTACCAAAGCTCAGGAAAAGTTTACTTTTATAGGGTCACAATGAGAATAGATGGATTGAAAATGTATAACTCCAATGTATTTCATGTAATTTAATTTAATATAAATGTAAATTATTTTAATCACATATTAATAAAATCAATATCAATTTGGGACAATATAATAGGACCGGAAAAATGCCACCGCATGAACATATGTACCACTCACAAAGAACCGCAAAGCAACACATGCAGTTTGCGGCAAGGACGTAGTTTTGATTTTGACATTGGTGGTGACACAAAAGCAGTCCGCAGAGACAACATGTGCCTATTCAAAGCTTTCATTTCAAACACACATGGATGAACCATACAGCACATCAGCCTAACATTTGTCACAATAATGAATCTCACTACTAACACATCATGTCATTGACCTCCATGACCATGACCTCACCTGTGACCCTGCCTCTCTTCCTGCTCTGTCTGAGATATTACCTGGCAGGACCGCTTCTGTGACCTGACCTGACAAAATAACACATTCTGATGCATGCCACATGAAACGGCAAAGCCAATCTTATTAGCGATGTGGTTTAGGGAGGCGGGACTCGTAGTAGAGAATGAGATCTGTTAAACGTTTATGTACCACAAATTGTGTTGCTGCCTGTCTTGGCCAGGACGCTCTTGTAAAAGAGATTCTTAATCTCAATGAGACTTTTCCTGGTTAAAGCTTTAATAATTAAAAAAAAATAAAAACTACAAGACACCGACGGACAACAGTGGTTATATATAAATGTATTTTAATTGTTTGATTAATTATTGCTAGGGACAATACAGTAGTCTTTGGATATTGGTAGGGATATGTCCCTATAATATATAGGCTTCATAGTTCATCAGGAGTAATCTTTCTGGATCCAAGTCAAACTGAGCCACAAAAACATTATCCAAAAAGTTAATATTTCATCAATTTCCTAAATTGTAACTTAACTACTTGGGCATTCCTTCTATAATAACTTATAGGTTCTATATAGCCAAAAGGAAGAAGGCTGAGGCCCATAAAATGGGTGGGGGACCACCACCACCTTCACTCACTCTGGATAAGGAGCTGGCACTGCCCCTTAATCAAGGAAGACCCATGGTCAATTCATTCCAGGGGCAGTTCATTAGAGTCAGCTACCGCCCATGATATAAGTGGCTTGGTAAAATGTAGGTGTAACATATTAGTACTAATGACTTTTTTTTTCCAGTGATATACCATTAAACACTTAAGATGACCATAAACACTGTCATCGTTTGAAAAAATTTTAAATAACACTTTACTGTCAATGTTTCACTTGTGTATTATGCATGACTGCATATGGTGTGTACAATCTTAATTGTAGTGCCCGTATTAGATCAAACGGAGTTAAAAAAGGCCAGGCTCGAAATTGAATTGCTGGCTAAAGGTGGGCAAAGTATTGTATTTGCCTAGTGATTTGCACAGTGGGTGGCTGTGGCTCAGGTGGTAGAGTGTGTTGTCAACTAATTGTAGAGTTGGCGGTTCGATTCCCGGCCCACATGACTCCATGTGTTAAAGTGTCCTTGGGCAAGACACTGAACCCCAAGTTGCTCCCAATGGCTCCCTGTGTGTGTGTGTGTGTGTGTGTGTGAGAACGGGTGAATGAGACACAGTGTAAAGCGCTTTGGAACCGCTAAGGTTAAAAAAGCACTACATAAGTGCAGTCCATTTACCATGATTATTCTGTAATTTATTGTTGGTTTGTAAAGCAATAAAAACAATACAGGAAATAAAGAAACAATGAACCACACTTGACTGTTCGTTCATTATGTGCATTAGTCATTTAATTAGAAATGATGTGGGCAGATCACATCTTGTAACATCCTGCCATCTCTTTGTTTCACTGGGGGTTCCTCTTGCCATCTTCATCAATGGTTCATCATGGTTTATGGCCAGGGAACTGCACAAAATTGTGTAGGAACCGTTTGAGTGAAAGGCATACTGTACGGCCCTACACACCATTGCCTTGCCCACATGTTCTGCATCACCCACATTAAATACAGAAAACTCCCTGTGGCAAAAAAAAATGAAGGGCAATGCATAAAATGTGCTCTGTGTTAAGCGCTGATCCACGATGTGTCACAATGGCAATGTGAGGTTTCAAAAGGTTTGTTAAATAAATTAACAATTCTTGAAAAATGGTGATACTCCCGCAAATATTCATCTGGATATGAAAAGGATTTTATATAATTCGTGCTTCCTCGTCCACTGGATATTCTTCACAAGGGCACGCTAAGCTCCATCAACTCCCTGAAACAAACTAACCCTGGAACATAACCTGCTCCGGACCAGGTTATGTTCAAAGAGTAAGTTGCTAGGCTACTTAGATACCGTGAAAGTTACCTCTGTTTTTGGAAGTGAAAGTTGAGGTTATCCATTAACTTACCCAGGTAAGTCACATAACCTGCTTTCTGGAATACCCCTCTGCTTTTTTCCATCTTGCACGCTATTGGCTGTTTGCTGCTAACTTTTATATGCATGAACATGCTGAGTAAACCTTGATTCAGTGTTAACATCTGGATTGACTGAGAAAGCTGATAACAGCGTCATGAAGCTTAATTAACCCAGATGGGATTTGTTTGGTTTTGTCAACTCAAAACTTAATCTACAACTCTGAGTTTGTTCAACTCGCTTCATGAAACCTCATGGCAGCTGCTGTGCTGAACTTTTTGGCTTCTTGGAGTCACTGTTTCTCTGTTGTTTTTTTAAATGTGCTTAAGAATATACTGGTGTGTGATAAAAATGTAAACATACAAATGACTGTAAACATACAAATTAATTTTATATGAATTGATGAACTTTTCAATGGCTTTTACTCCATTCAAATTGTAGATTAGCATTTCTTCAAGCTTTATTAAATTCTGATTTAATAAGATGATGTAGGCCTACAGTTTGTTGCACAGTCTTTCTTTTCTCAGATTATAAGGCACATTTAGTTTGGTTTATAGGTTTTAATTTGTCATATAACTGTGCCCGAACAGCACTAATTGATTGGATAGAAGGAAAGGCGGGGATCAGCAACGGGGTGATTTGAATACATAATACAAGGTATGTCTATTAAGATTTGTCCTAGTCAGAATTTGCAGATCTCTATAACGAAAGATTGCCCTGGTCAGAAATCCATTTGAGATATCTATAATTATCTGGTCAGAAATTAAATTCAAGATATCTTTAATTACGCTCTGCCTAGATATAAATCCAATTCAAGCTATCTACAATTGTATTTCGCCTAGTTATATGTTAGTTTCAGATATGTAAAAATGTATTTTTGGATATCTGTAATCATGAGGAATTAAAAATATCTTAAATTTGAATTTTATGACTATAAAAAAACAATTAGGGATATCTCAAATTGCATTTTGCACTTGTGAGAATTCAATTCGAGATATCTCTCATTTAATTATTACTAGTAAATTTTTTATATGAGATATCTCTAATTAGAATTATACATAGTACAAAATTAATTATAGATATATTTAATTACAATTTATACAAGTCAAAACACATCTGAAAATATCAGAACATATTTTCCAATGTAATGGAAGTATATCTAGTCTATTTTGACTAGTCAAAATAGCATTGTAGATATCTTCAATGTACAGGTGCGTCTCAAAAAATTTGTTTTAATCTTGATGATTACAGCATACAGCTCATGGAAATCAAAAATACAGTATCTCAAAATATTAGAATAAAGAATTTATAATACAGAAATCTTGAACTTCTGAAAAGTATGTTAATTTATGCACTCAATACTTGGTCGGAGCTCCTTTTGAACAAATTACTGCATCAATGCGGTGTGGCATGGAGATAATCAGCCTGTGGCACTGCTGAGGTGTTATGGAAGCCCAGGTTACTTTGATAGCAGCTTTCAGTTTGTCTGTATTGTTGGGTCTGGTGTCTCTCATTTTCCTCTTGACAGTACCCCATAGATTCTCTATGGGATTCAGGTCAGGTCTGGCCAATCAAGCATAGTAATACTATGATCAGCAAACCAGTTACTAGTAGTTTCGACACTGTGGGCAGGTGCCAGGTCCTGGAAGGTGCTGGAAAAGGAAATAAGTATCTCCATAAAGCTCGTCAGCAGATAGAAGCATGAAGTGGTCTAAAATCTCCTGGTAGACGCTGCATTGACTCTCGACTTGAGAAAACAAAGTGGACCAACACCAGTAGATGACATGGCACCCCAAATCATCACTGACTGTGGAAACTTCACACTGAACTTCAAGCAACTTGGATTCAGTGCCTCTCCACTCTTTCTCCAGACTCTGGGACCTTGATTTCCAAATGAAATGCTAAATTTTCATCTGAAAAGAGTACTTTGGACCACTCCAGTTCTTTTTCTCCTTAGCCCAGGTAAGGGGCATATGCATAAATTAACATACTTTTCAGAAGGTCGACATTTCTGTATTATAAATTCTTTATTGTAATAATTTGAGATAGTGGATTTTTGATTTCCATGAGCTATAAGCCGTAATCATCAATATTAAAACAAAAAAGGCTTTAAATATTTCACTTTATGTTTAATGAATCTAGAATATATGAAAGTTCTACTTTTTTAATTAAATTATGGAAAAAAACCCAAACTTTTCCACGATATAAAAGATGCCTATCGACAAATCTAGCGACTTTTTGGACAAACCTTAGCAACTTTCCAAATGTCGGCAGTACTGTCCTGCAAGCACGAGGTCTTGCTTTCCCGCTGCACTCTCACCTCTCTCTGCGTCTGCTCTGTTCAGTGAGGGTCTGACAGCCAGAGATTTAACAATGTCATGGATAACGAGATGCGCCCTTCCTCCCAGTTTACATCATTCTTATGAGAATGTTTTTAGAATGCAAGATGAATGTAATGCAACATGTTTTACGTGTAAAATAGTACAGGTTATTACAGCCTAGTTCTCTTGTTCAGAGTAGTTATAGTGTTCAGAAAAATGTATGTTCCATACCTGTCTGTTATATAGTTTTATAAAATTCATAAAAGTTCTTTTTAAAAATCATAAACGTTGTGAAAAGTAATTTAAAATATTACAACACAAAATAAAAAAAATCTGTCTATCTATCAAAAACATATTATAGAATAAGTTAGAATAAGGGGGGGCGGCGTTCCACATGATAGGGGCGGCTGCGGGGGTGGGGGGGCTTTAGTTACAAAAGGTTGAGAAGCTCTGCTCTAGTAGTGATGATGGGCCGAAGCTGAGACCAGGGGCGCGTTTCTGTCTCGTGTGTGACGTCATCGTCGGTCGCGCCTCAGTAGGAGGTTCTAAAGCTCCCTTTACTTAACGGATCAGCTCTTAGCCGAGTACACTAACTGAACACCTGTTGGAAAGCAGCTGGACATAAAAGTGCCGGTTTGCCTGTTGGCTATGTGCTCTAAAAGTTGGTTTATTTCGTGGTGTTTTGACTAAATGGATTTGGGAAAGGTAATAGATTTTCACAGGACACTAACTCAGCCTACACTACGAAAAAGTTGTTTATCTGCTCAGATGCGTATTTGTCACTTATACATCAGGAATACAAAGATTTGTTAATCGAATTTGAGGTGGCGTTGGGAACTTAAAGAAGTAGCCTACTTGACTAAAAACAGTTGGAAAAATGTCGAAACAAACTGACCGTGTAAAGCGTCCAATGAATGCCTTTATGGTTTGGTCGAGAGCCCAGAGACGGAAGATGGCACTTGACAACCCTAAGCTGCACAATTCTGAGATCAGCAAGCGGCTCGGAGGAGAGTGGAAACTTCTGTCAGATTCGGAGAAAAGACCCTTCATCGACGAGGCCAAACGTCTCCGCGCGGTTCACATGAAGGAACACCCGGACTACAAATATAGACCGCGGCGCAAGCCAAAGAACTCGGTGAAGAAGGACAGATATAGCTGTAATGTGGGTTATATCTTTGGGGAGCAGGACGCACCAAAAGGGCTGCTAACGAGTCCTGAAAAGACGGCTGCAGCTGTAGCCGCCGCCAGAGCGCTCCTCAGTCACTCTGTACCAACAACCCCTTACCCTTACCTGGACATAAACTCGAAAATGTCACAACTGACGGCGACCTCATTTACACACGACTCGCTTGGCTATTCCGGACATGTTGTTGCATTTCCTAGAATGGGAATCCTTGGTGCACACATGCACCCCTCTCCGGGCAATCCTGCTCACACGATGCCCTGTAACTGTCCAGCGTGGACGGCCTCTGCTCCTCCTCCTTTAGCTTATGTGGTTTTGCCGGGAATGTGCAAAACTCTGCACGAACCTTACTCTTGTTGTAGTGTGCTGTAAGGACTCTCTCACGCCATGTGTAGGGTGCACGTATATTTGTAAAACAACAATATAATAATAATAATAATAATAATAATAATAATAATAATATTGATGTGATTAAATAAAATACTGTCTGTGAGTGGTATGTGGGAGTGTGAATGGTAAATTCATCTTCATCTTTGTTCTAAATGTTGGCTTTAAGGCACAGTAAAAACTAGTCAGCAGTTTAGACAAACGTGTCAACAACAGACACCTAAAACTAAGTTTTTCTCATCACTTTTAATATTTAATTAAAGGAAACTAAGAATCAGTAATTATCCAGTGAATCCTTAAAGAACCCTATTTCTAAGATTGACTTAATATACATGAAATGGGAAACAATCCAACCATATTGCTCTCGTTCATTTTTTGGTTTCCATGAGAATTGGCAAATACATTGGTGAATATACATCTCCAGACCCTTGCTTACTTCAGTGCATCCTCATGGACATAAAGCAAGTACACAAGGAAAAATGAGAAAATTTAAAAATGCACTTAGCATGCCAAAAACAGTAGTGGATTTCATTGCTTACATTTTGAAATGGAGAGAGGCAAAAATGGCAAAGTTAAACAGTGTATCATGGAATAAAATCGATGTGGTGCATGATGCCCATGATAGTGCTGCCCCTCTAGGTATATGCACCACACCTGCAGTGGCAGTGCTAGGATTTTTTCATGTAGGGGCCAAGGAGGGTACCCATGTAATAAGGGGGCAGGAGGTGACCTTATGGGTGGTGGGCTCATTGAAATTTCAGAAAAAGCAACCGCATAATAGTCAGTAAATATTAGCCTACATGACTCCTGCTTATAAAGCAATATCAAGTTAATAAAATGGAGAACGATATATGAATATGGGCAGCTATAATAATTAAAACTGCAACCAAAGATTCTAAGTTATTAGGACCTTTGCCTGTCTTTAAGGTGCTTAAATGCTTATACTTCAATCTTTAATTATGATGATGATGATGATGATGATGATTATTATTATTATTATTATTTAGAAAATCTGGTAACCCCTTTTTAACCAAACTAGACAGGGGCCTGCATTTGCAACTGTATTTCATCACTGTGATGTACATAAAGGACTTAATAAATACAGTTTTATAGTACACCAGTTCTTTTAACAATGCTGGGCAGGCTATGCCCATTAAGGTCTAACACCCAACATTACTTGAAAATGTAAAAGAGGGATAAGGTTAAGTTTTTGGCGTTAAAGCTGGAATATGACACATTCCATATTCTGGAGTTTCTATAATAAACGATATACAATGTAATTTCATTCGGATCCCTGCTGGGGAAAAAAAAACAATCCATTCGAATACAGGTTACCAACCCCGGTCCTGGAATCCTGAGCCCAATACCCCTGATTCAACTTATCAGCTAACTGACAGCCCTGTGGTGAAGTGACTGTTAGAACAGGAAAAACAATAAAATGTATAGTACAGGGGGTACTGTAAGAAACAGGTTTGGAATCTGTGCATTAGGAAAAATCTCTAATGGTTTCTATCACATAATTGAAATTGTTTTACTGGTTTCCATCAGAATCATATTCCATTCAAATTTTCTCAGTTTCTATTAAATACCACAGGAACTTGACTTGTGTTTTTGTACATTATTACCATCAGAATAATATTAGATAAACAATTAGGAACAGCACATTCTATTGAACTACCATTACGATTCAATTAAATTCTTTACAGAACATCAGAAACACAAAATAAGCTAAATTTACAAGGAATTTACAGTGTACCCTGGAATTCCCCATCCCCCACATTAAATATGCTCTCATTGCAAGTCCTATAGACATGTCTTAGTACAAAACTACACAAATGATAATTTTACTGCAATTGCTGTAGCATGATTTATATAAATAATTCAGTTGTTAAGAAGAATAGACCCATTTGGAGTCTTATGTTACCTTCCTTTCATGTGTCATGATATTTTTAATGGATAGGTGAGCACAACTGAGGAGACAGTTGGTTTAAACAGATCAATTTTAACCTGGTTTGCAGCTTGACAGATCACCAGTTTATTAGCATCAGTGGAGATTGTTCAGAGCCTAAAAAGTGCAACATGATGTCCCACAACGTTCTGTTATTCTCTTTATATCGCCAGCTTCTTGCACATGTAACTTTGTTTTTACCTTACTCCTTTGAGGACTTTGAGATTTTGGACGCAACAACACCCAAGATACTAAATATCCTGAAAGTATAAACATATATTTTGTTCCTAAGGGCATGCAAACATTTGCACTCAATTTCAGTTAAAAAGCCAAGTTCATGAAGTGTTTTACATCTAACAAGGACATGTTGTAATCAATGTGCAACTGCTACATAGTGCTCCCCAGTGGAAAAAGCCAGGTATAATAAGCCATGGTAAAAACAACCATCTTGTATATCAACATAGACATATTGTACCTCCCATAATAGACACAGGTTTTTGCTGATGAAGAGTGTACCCAGTTCAACAGATCAATATATATTCTCTGTTTTTATTCATCATAAACAAAGCAAAAACATTAGACTTTTTCACTGGCAAAGTGATTGTCATTTCAGGCACTTGAGAAAACAAACATCAAACCACATATACTATTAAATGTACTTTGTACTTCAAACAAACATTGGCATCTTTATTCAAGTTTAGTTTAAAAAACATGCTTTTGACTTTATTAGTTATGTGTGCAAAAGTGTATGAACCACATTGCTCTATACAGTCAAGAATCCAATAAACAGACCTGAGATTTATTGTAAATCATTGTTGTAATGATTCACATGAAAGATCTTTCATGGTGGGATTCCATAATACTTGTGAACCAGTAATATTCATTCATCTTTAGTAAATGCCTTATCCTTGTCAGGGTCACTGTGTATCCGGAGCCTAGGATGGAATACAATCTGGATGGGATGCCTGCCCATTGTAGAGTACTGTGCACACACTCATTCATGCCTATTGGCCACTGTGCCACCTTGAACCAATCCCATGCTCCAGCTATTTAAAACTATATGTTTAGACACAATCTAAAGAGATGGGTAACAAATTAAAGGGGGGGAAAAAACCAATATAAAGTGTCTTAGTAAGTTTGGCCACCACAAGGTGTACAACGTAAAACAGCTTCAATACTCCTTGATATAGCTTCTTACAAGTCTCTGGAACTGTAGAAGGGATGAACACTATTCTTCCTAACCTTGGTGTTTTGATAATAGTGGTAGAGACTGCAGTCTAAAATGTCACTCCAAAATCTCCTAAAGGTCTTTAATTTGGTTGAGGTGTGGTCACTGTGAAGGTCATAACACATGACTTACATCATTTTAATCCTCATCAAATCATTCAATGAGCCTTTGTGTCCTGTGGATGGGTGATATTGTCTTCCCAGAAGAGACCACTCCCATCAGTGAACTTAAAAATGTTTCATCATAGGATAAAGGTGATCAGTCACAATAACTTTGTATACTTTATCTGGTGATTCTTTCCTGTAACAGGGCAAGTGGAGCCAAACCATGCCAGCAAAATATCTCTGATAACAGAGCTGCTGATATTTCATTTAATTTGTCATCAGTCTGTAGTTTGCAATCTTAATAGGTAGACAATTAAACCACAGATAAAATACAGAATGTCTGGTAAATAAGGTTATGGTTAGCAATAATACGACATTTCCAAATGTCTACATGCTTATCTATCTATCTATCTGCTTAGTATTGTCCCCGCGGGCTTCTGGACATTGTTAGGGGGAGTGTCACAGAGGAAAGAGATGACACTTCCCAATAAAGACTACGGGATAGGAATAGCCTATACAAGATCACCACTGAGATGGACTGGCACAGAATCACACCAATGGTTATGACCTAAAACACAACCAGCAAAAATATATACAGAAGCTCCTTTTGATATTCCACTTTATTTTCTTAAATGTCTTGAAATCATAGTGTCAATGGTAGCTCTCTTACCTTTTCCTTTTGATGCTCATTGAATAGGATGGAAAGGAGAACAAGGACTGGGTGACACAGAAACCACAGGAAACAACCCTAACACAACACATGACAGACTTCACAATTAACAGATTTAAATGCATAATACCCAAGTTTTATAAGCCCACCAATATCATACATGAGAGACAGACCTCCATCAAAGTAGTGTAGTAAAACTAGAATGCATCTCAGGTAAATATCTTAATTTATTAATTAATTGTAATTAATTTGTAGGAGCATTTATACACTAAATTTGGTATTCCTGAAAGAAGCCTGTTAAGTTCAGAAAAAAGAATCCTATGAGAGCTTATGAGTTTGTGTAAATTTACATATAATGACACTCACTAATGTAAACCTCAATTGATCAAATTCAATCCTATAACTGGTGATGAGCTATTGTGATTTTATACACCAATTACACTCTCTACTTGAAATAGTTTATTTATTTCAATTACACACACAAATTTAATGGAACCTTTGTAAAGCCAAGTTTTTCCGTATTAAAGAATATTAAAAGTGTTGTAGTTATTAAAGAAATATTAAATATGGAAAAAAATATTTAGAAAGCAAGCCAAAATTCATAAATTAAGAAAAACAAGACCAGTCATTCAATTAAGAAAAAAAATTATGCTGATCTGGTATGCTTCAGTCTGCAATAATCCCTATTGTGCTGTGCACGATTATCAGGCATCCCAAATATGTCAGGTTTCTTTTCCTAATAATAATAAAAGGGTTGCCAAAGTGGGCTAGTTTAAAAATACTCTGCGGCCACCAAGATCTTGTTTTACAGAAAATAACTGAAATTAAATTTAATACATTTCCAAAACAACAATTCAAATGCAGTGTAGGTACACAGTGCCTATGCTGTACAGAACCAATTTTATTGTAAGATACAGTGGTGCTTGAAAGTTTGAGAAGCCTTTAGTATTTTCTATATTTCTGCACAAATATGACCTAAAAAAACAGCATATTTTCACAGAAGTCCTAAAAGTAGGCAAAGAGAGCCCAATTAAACAAATTAGACAAAATATTATACTTGGTCATTTATTTATTGAGGAAAATGATCCACTATTACATATCTGTGAGTGGCAAAGGTATGTGGACCTGTATCTGATGTGACCCCCTTGTGCAGCAATAACTGCAACTAAACGTTTCCAATAACTATTGATCAGTCCTGCACATCGGCTTGGAGGAATTTTAACCCATTCCTCAGTACAGAAAAGCTTCAACTCTGGGATGTTGGTGGGTTTCCTCACATGAACTGCTTGCTTCAGGTTTGTTCACAACATTTCTATTGGATTAAGGTCACGACTTTGACTTGGCCATTCCAAAACATTAACTTTATTCCTTTTTAACCATTCTTTGGTAGAACGACTTGTGTGCTTAGGGTCATTGTCTTGCTGCATGACCCACTTTCTCTTGAGATTTAGTTCATGGACAGATTTAGTTCATGGACAGTCCTGACATTTTCCTTTAGAATTCACTGGTATAATTTAGAATTCATTGTTCCATCAATAATGGCAAGTTGTCTTGGCCTCAATGCAGCAAAACAGGCCCAAACCATGATACTACCACCAATCACCATGTTTCACAGATGGGATAAGGTTCTTCTGCTGGAATGCAGTGTTTTCCTTTCTCCAAACATAATGCTTCTCATTTAAACCAAAAAGTTCTATTTTGGTCACATCTGTCCACAAATTTTTTTCCAACAGCCTTATCCACATGATCTTTAGCAAACTGCAGACGGGCAGCAAGGTTCTTTTTGGAGCACACAATCTGGACAATCACACCTGATTGTCATCCCACTCATTGAAAACAACACACTCTAATTTCACCTTCAAATTAAATGCTAATCCTAAAAGGTTCACATACTTTTGACACTCACAGATATGTAATATTGGATCATTTTCCTCAATAAATAAATGACCAAGTATATATATATTTATATATATATATTATATATATATATATACACACACACACACACACACACATACATACATATATATGTGTATCAACATTTTTTCAGATATATTTCCAATGAGGTTATTCAAATGAAATTTCACCAGACATCAGTATTAACTAAAGAACTCCATCCATCCATCTTCTATACCGCTTATCCTTTTCAGGGTCACAGGGAGCCTATCCCAGGGAGCATCGGGCACAAGGCGGAGTACACCCTGGCAGGGTGCCAATCCATCGCAGGGCATACACATACACATACACATTCACACACCCATTTATACACTATGGACACTTTGGACATGCCAATCAGCCTACCATGCATGTCTTTG